>SJYA01013083.1:0-29307 GCA_006410615.1 Neotragus moschatus
AGGATACAGGATCCTTGGGACTGGTGCACGGGGATGATCCAAAGAGTTGATGTGGGGTGGGAGGTGGAGGAGGGTTCAAGATTGGGAACTCATGTACACCTGAGATGGAAAAAAATAATTAAATTTAAAAAAAAATTAACACCAAAAATAAAATAAAAGTAAATTTGTTCTACACATTTTATGGAAAGAATAATGACAATAATAGCATTGAGTTTTCACCTCATTCTTATAAGAAGATACAAAGATACCAGGAAATATAGACTTTCATGAACAGCTCAGTTATAACAACAAAAATATCAAAACAAATATTCATCTCCTATTAATTTCCTTTGAAAATGTACTTTGAAAAAAAATTTATATCTTCCATCTTCAAATCTGTTTGTGAAGGTAATATTGAAGTTCTCCCAAAGCCATCAAAAGATTCCCTATAGAATAAAGCCAGCCTACCAGGCATTATACACTAGTCAACAAATCGTTTCAAACATATTGTTCTTCACCTGTTACTTTTACAGCCCGCTTTTTTCTTTAAAAAAAAAAGAATCACTGTTTAGTTGTAGAAAAAAAAAATGGAAAATGTAGAAAGTACAAAGGAAAAAAAACTTCTGATTTCACTAATCACTGATCATTGCAGCTATCTTTTGGGTTTTTATGTGCAATTATACACAGAAGCTGTATATACAATTATATAAACATAATTTATATAATAGAGAAGGAAGTGGCAACCCACTTCAGTACTCTTGCCTGGAGAATTCCATGGACTGAGGAGCCTGGTGGGCTACAGTCCATGAAGTCACAAAAAGTCAGACACGACTAAGCAATTAACATTTCTGTATGTAAATAATATTATGATTGTGCTGCACATAATTTTTCAAAAATAACTTCAGTTGAATAATATATTACTCGCATTTTCTTATGTTATTAGTTTGAAAACTTGGGTTGTTTCCTTGGCTACATCATCATCAAAAGCTATAATTATGAATACACATAATAGTCACATAATCATATTTATTTATGTTAAGCTTGGTGAGATATATGCCAAACCTAAATGTATTTGGGAAAAAATAGAAAACTACTGAGAGCTATAAAAATTTGTACTATAGTGTATAGTATACAGTCAGAAAGGTTGATTCCTCCAGCTCTGTTTTTCTTTCTCAATATTGCTTTGGTTATTTGGGATCTTTTGTGTTTCCATACAAATTTTAAGATTTTTGCTCTAGTTCTGTGAAAACTGCCATTGGTATTTTGATAGAGATTGCACTGAATCTGTAGCTTGCTTTGGGTAGTATAGTCATTTTCACAATATTGATTCTTCCAACCCAAGACCATGGTGTATCTCTACATTTGGGTCATCTTTGATTTCTTTCATTAGTGTCCTATAGTTTTCTGCATATAGCCCTTTTGTCTCCTTAGGTAGGTTTATTCCTAGCACTCCATTCTTTTTGTTGCAGTGGTGAAAGGGATTCTTTCCCTTATTTATCTTTCCAATTTTTCATTATTAGTGTGTAGGAAAGCAAGTGATTTCTCTGTATTGATTATGGATTCAGCAACTTCACTAAATCCGTTGATTAGCTCTAGTAGTTTTCTGATTATATCTTTAGAATTTCCTATGTATAGAGTCATCACTGCTGCTGCTGCTGCTACTAAGTCACTTCAGTAGTGTCCGACTCTGTGTGACCGCATAGATGGCAGCCCACCNGGATTCAGCAACTTCACTAAATCCGTTGATTAGCTCTAGTAGTTTTCTGATTATATCTTTAGAATTTCCTATGTATAGAGTCATCACTGCTGCTGCTGCTGCTACTAAGTCACTTCAGTAGTGTCCGACTCTGTGTGACCGCATAGATGGCAGCCCACCAGGCTCCTCCATCCCTGGGATTCTCCAGGCAAGAACACTGGAGTGGGTTGCCATTTCACAAGTGCATACTTATTATACTCGTTGTACACATGAAGAAATTAAAGCACTGTCTACTGAGTTAGCCTCAAACATTCTTTCTTCACTCTTTGCACTAGCAAATTTAATGGAGGTTCTTATGATCACTTTTAGCCTCATTTGAGATTCAGGGAAAAAAAAGAAAATAGGTCTTCTGATTTGACTTCCTGTGCTTTTCCACTGCTCCAGGCTGCCTGATTTGTAAATGGAGGAAATATCACCTCATTATCAATTAAGATGATTCAGATGAACACACTTTGAAAGTCTTGAAGTAATAATAAAATTTGAGGTCATGTGTTAGTCCATTTGGGCTGCCGTAAAAGCATACTCACTAGACTGGATAGCTTATGAACAACAGAAATTTATTTCTCACGTTTCTGGAGGCTCAGAAGTCCAAATCAAGGTGCCAAAATGACCTAATTCTGGTGAAGACCCTTCCCCTGGTTCATCACCTACATGTTCTCACTGTGTCCACACATGAAGAATAAAGGTAGGAATCTCTCTGAAACCCCTTTTATAAGACTCTCATCCTATTCATGAGACTCCACCACATGAGACTCCACTAATATAGCTCCATTGCATGGATTAAGCAACTCCCCAAAGCCCTACCATCGTCTTTGGTGAGTGAGCAGTGAAAGTCACTCAGTTGTATCTAATTCTTTGTGACTCCATGGCCAATAGCCCACCAGGCTCCTCTGTTCATGGAATTCTCCAGGCAAGAATACTAAAGTGGGTAGTATTCCCTTCTCCAGGGGATCTTCCTACCCAGGGATCAAACCTGGGTCTCCTGCATTGCAGGAAGATTCTTTGCCATCTGAGCCACCAGGGAAGCCATCATCTTTGGGGCCTGGTATTTCAACATATGTGTGCTGAGGTAATGCACACATTCAGACCACCTATTAGGAAGAAATCAGAATTCAGACTCCAACTTGGTGGCCACGGATGCTTGAGCAATACTAGTCATTTGACTTTGAAAATGTAGTCCAATGCCCCAAAGATGTATCAGAATCACATGAGAATCTTCTGAATAATGAAAAACCTAAGGCCCAGCCCAATGATTTCCCAAATCCAACAGCTGTGGGCTCATCCTCATCTAAGTTTGATAATGAGAAACTCAAGTGAAAAATCTCTATATTATTATCTCCTCTCCTGCTTAATGACCAAATTAAATATTATATAGAGGTTATGCACTCCAACTATATAAATAAAATACCTAGTAGAGATTTTATAATAGTTCAGCTGATATTCAGCAGATTGATTTTAATACCCTATGATATGGACAGAAAATGGAGAGCTGTCCAACTAAAATTAAGTACCTGCTTAAATATGAGACTCTAATAAGGCAAGAAAAGAATTTCTTAGGGAATAATTACAGTTAGCTTTTTGTGAATTGCTAATCATCTATCTTCATGGAAAACTTGTTAAGTTTCACAGTTGTTTCCAGTCATTATCAACATTGGCTGTACGTTAGAATCACTTGGAGAAGCTTATAGAACTACCAGTGCCTGAGAATGCCTCCTACAGATTCTAATTTGCTTGGTTTGGGTTGATAACCAAGAGTGAGAACCACAATCTGTACTCTGGATGAGGAAGAAGAAAATATTCAAGACCTAGTTGATGACCTTTATTCGTTACTGGTTCTGTCACTTGTTATCAACAGGGTCTGACACATCAAAAGTTATTCCTTTTTATGATATGCTGTAAACTGGATTGCACATTACCTGAAATGCTCCAGTTCTCATGGTATGTAGGTATTATGTGGATTTCAAACCAACCAATAGATATGTCAATGACTATCTACTGACACATAGCAATTGCACAATGACCTAGCCTAAACCAGCTGTGTGACACATAATACAAAGAAAGCTTTGCCACTGGCTTTAACTGTAAAGAGATGGAGACAGGAACTCCTACAGAGCTTCTGCATCCACAGGGAGAAACCTGCTTAGAATGAGTCTTCACAACAGGGTCAGAGCTCAGATGCATCATAGGATTGAGGATATGATTAAACAAATCCCAGACACACTGTGCTGAAGGCAGTCTGCCCACCTAGGGCTTTGAGGTATCTGACCAACATATTGTTTATTTCCTCAAAACAATTAATAGACTATGGGACAGGAGATGTATCATGTTCATGGGAATAGCATTTCCTTTATTTTTCACTAGGGTATTCACAAGGCCAAATGTTGTAAAGGCAGGAGGTAAGAGGCAAAAGGGCCAGATGGAAACTGTGCATAGCTTTTGTAAGGAAAAATCCATTTAAGTTACATAATAATGATTTGATCACGTACATCCCTCAATTCATGTAGCTCACTATTCCTGATACACACACACAATCACTCACACACACACAAACACACACACACATATATATATTCGATTGGTATGTGTGTGTCAGGAAAAGAGACTCAGTAAAATTACTTAATAAATTAAGTTTTTGAAATGCAGAACTTTCAATTATATCACAAGAAAAGTATTTGATAATTTTCATACTTTTTTAGGAATGTGATATGCAGCCATGAAATTAAAAAATGCTTACTCCTTGGAAGAAAAGTTATGACCAACGTAGATAGCATATTCAAAAACAGAGACATTACCTTGCCGACTAAGGTCCAGCTAGTCAAGGCTATGGTTTTTACTGTGGTCATCTATGGATGTGACAGTTGGACTGTAAAGAAGGCTGAGCACCAAAGAATTGATGCTTTTGAACCGTGGTGTTGGAGAAGACTCTTGAGAGTCCCTTGGACTGCAAGGAGATCCAGCCAGTCCATTCTGAAGGAGATCAGTCCTGGGATTTCTTTGGAAGGAATGATGCTAA
Organism: Neotragus moschatus; assembly: GCA_006410615.1. Lineage (NCBI taxonomy): Eukaryota > Metazoa > Chordata > Mammalia > Artiodactyla > Bovidae > Neotragus > Neotragus moschatus. Next base: position 4,749 of record SJYA01013083.1, read on the forward strand.
AGCTGAAGCTCCAGTACTTTGGCCACCTCATGCGAAGAGCTGACTCATTGGAAAAGACTGTGATGCTGGGAGGGATTGGGGGCAGGAGGAAAAGGGGATGACTGAAGATGCGATGGCTGGATGGCATCATGGACTCGATGAACGTGAGTCTGAGTGAACTCCAGGAGATGGTGATGGACAGGGAGGCCTGGCATGCTGCGATTCATGGGGTCACAAAGAGTCGGACATGACTGAGAGACTGAACTGAACTGAACTGACACAAATCTAAATTTGTAAAATTATGATTAAAACTCAGAAATGTTATATAACAGCCTCAAGTTTCATTATTTTTTAGTAGTTTGGTTGCTAAGTCACATCTGACTATTGAGACACCATGGATGGTAGCCCGCCAGGCTCCTTTGTCCATAGGATTTCTCAGACAAGAATACTGGAGTGGGTTGTCATTTCCTTCTCTAAATATTAACAAAAGAGAAAGTTTTGAAAAATTATGTGCTCAAGAATTACTTTGGAGTGCATGAGTACTTTTTAATAGAAATTTCACATGGACTTGAATTTTCCTTTCAAAGAATATAAGTTCACAGAAATTTTAATACATGTGTATCTGGAAATAGAAGAGCTTATACATATTTTCAGTTTAGTAATTTGGGAATTTCAATTTCCTTCACAAGAATGGATTTAAACCAACAAGTCAATGATATCTTACCCTGATTATCAGTTATTTTAGGACCTAGATTCACTTATAACTAAGGCAGGCATATCTAGTCTAAATATTATAAACTGATTTAAAAATTACTTAGCTGGTCTTATGTCCAAAACCCAGATGCAGTTATTATACTTTAGGTAAATGGAGAGTAAAAAGGAAAGACTATGAAAGTTTTCCTGATTAAGTTATTTATTTATTATTTTTCTAAGTGCATCTAAAACTACTTTGCTTCTTAGGCTATAAAAAAAGGGTTTAGCATGAGAATTATAATTGTGTAGAACAGTGAATACATTGTGTCCTGATACTCAAACTATCACACAATTACACTCATCTCACACACTCGTAAAGTAATGCTCAAAATTCTCCAAGCCAGGCTTCAGCAATACATGAACCANAGTCTGGCAGGCAGGCTAGAAAGCCATCAGAGGGGTTTTTGGATTGAAACACTCTTATTATGCCCAGGAAATTTATTATCCAAAAGCTCTAAATTAAATTTTTCCAGAAAAAGGTGGTGGGGGGATAGCCCCCTGTTAATGTAAGAAGAGTAGGTGGAAAGCATAACACAGCAAAGCAGGCAGACTCTGGTTTTTGGGGGTGGATGCTCAGGAAATTCCAGGGGGAACACTTGAAGCCTGATCATGCCCTTGCATTTTGTCAGGCTTCCTTCCTCATGAGCTTTGCCATGGAAGGATTCCTCAAACTGGCTCCCGGCAACCACCTTTATGGAAGAAAGTGAAGAGGAACTAAAAAGCCTCTTGATGAAAGTGAAAGAGGAGAGTGAAAAAGTTGGCTCAAATATCAACATTCAGAAAACTAAGATCATGGCATCTGGTCCCATCACTTCATGGCAAATAGATGGAGAAACAGTGGAAACAGTGTCAGACTTTATTTGGGGGAGGGGGGGCTCCAAAATCACTGCAGATGGTGATTGCAGCCATGAAATTAAGACACTTACTCCTTGGAAGGAAAGTTATGACCAACCTAGATAGCATATTCAAAAGCAGAGACTTTACTTCACCAACAAAGGTCCATATAGTCAAGGCTATGGTTTTTCCGGTAGTCATGTATGGGTGTGAGAATTGGACTGTAAAGAAAGCTGAGCACCAAAGAATTGATGCTTTTGAACTGTGGTGTTGGAGAAGACTCTTGAGAGTGCCTTGGACTGCAAGGAGATCCAACCTTTAGTCCATCCTAAAGGAGATCAGTCCTGGTTGTTCTTTGGAAGGAATGATGCTGAAGCTGAAACTCCAGTACTTCGGCCACCTCATGCAAAGAGCTGACTCATTGGAAAAAACTCTGATGTTGGGAGGGATTGGGGGCAGGAGGAAAAGGGGACGACAGAGGATGAGATGGCTGGATGGCATCACTGACTCATTGGACGTGAGTTTGAGTGAACTCTGGGAATTGGTGATGGACAGGGAGGCCTGGCGTGCTGTGATTCATGGGGTTGCAAAGAGTTGGACACGACTGAGCTACTGAACCAATCAACCAACCAACGGATCCTGGCCAGACCCAAGATGCACATACATGAAGAAGAGTGCCATAGAACAAGGAAACAGAGCAGGTGGCCACGCATGTGGAGAAGACTTTGCTCCTGCCGTTTTCAGACTTCTTTCTCAGGATGGCAAAGAGGACACAAGTATAGGAAACTATAATACCCATAAGAGTAAAAGCCTGTAAACAGAGGCAAAAATAAAAAGCACTAATTCATTAATTGATGGATCAGTGCAAGAAATTGTAAAAAGTGGCAAGATTTCACAGAAGAAATGATGTATTATATTGCAGCTGCAAAAGGTTAATATAAATAATAACCCTACATGTATTATAGGATGCAGAAAACCAATTGCATAAGATGCACTTATCAACCAAGTGCAGAGTCTGTTGGACATCACCACTGGGTAAAGCAAGAGGTTGCATATGGCTACATAGTGGTCATAGGCCATCACCACCAGGAGGAAACATTCTGTGGTGGCACTGGAACCAAAAGATAGAATGTGGCCATGCATTCAAAGAGAGACATCATTTGACTCTTGTCTGAGGTGTTGACAAGCATCTTGGAAATCACAGAAGATGAAGAACAAGCATCTGCAAAGGCCAAGCTTCCCAGGAATGGGTACATGGGGATGTGAATATGGGAGCCCTTCCAGATGAGAAAAATCAGTCCAAGGCTGCCCACCATGGTGGTGAGGTAGATGACCAGGAACATCAGGAGCAGGGGGACCTTGAGCCCTGAGAGATCTGTGAGTCTTGTGAGAACAAACTCTGTCACCAGAGTCATATTTTCTTTTGCCCTATCTGACCAGCTAATCACTAAAGGGAAGAATAAGTGAGGGAAAATTCACAAAAGAGCCACAAAAACGGTGAATTTTTACATTACTGACATATAAGGTGTGCTTCTCATTTAANTTTATTTGGGGGAGGGGGGGCTCCAAAATCACTGCAGATGGTGATTGCAGCCATGAAATTAAGACACTTACTCCTTGGAAGGAAAGTTATGACCAACCTAGATAGCATATTCAAAAGCAGAGACTTTACTTCACCAACAAAGGTCCATATAGTCAAGGCTATGGTTTTTCCGGTAGTCATGTATGGGTGTGAGAATTGGACTGTAAAGAAAGCTGAGCACCAAAGAATTGATGCTTTTGAACTGTGGTGTTGGAGAAGACTCTTGAGAGTGCCTTGGACTGCAAGGAGATCCAACCTTTAGTCCATCCTAAAGGAGATCAGTCCTGGTTGTTCTTTGGAAGGAATGATGCTGAAGCTGAAACTCCAGTACTTCGGCCACCTCATGCAAAGAGCTGACTCATTGGAAAAAACTCTGATGTTGGGAGGGATTGGGGGCAGGAGGAAAAGGGGACGACAGAGGATGAGATGGCTGGATGGCATCACTGACTCATTGGACGTGAGTTTGAGTGAACTCTGGGAATTGGTGATGGACAGGGAGGCCTGGCGTGCTGTGATTCATGGGGTTGCAAAGAGTTGGACACGACTGAGCTACTGAACCAATCAACCAACCAACGGATCCTGGCCAGACCCAAGATGCACATACATGAAGAAGAGTGCCATAGAACAAGGAAACAGAGCAGGTGGCCACGCATGTGGAGAAGACTTTGCTCCTGCCGTTTTCAGACTTCTTTCTCAGGATGGCAAAGAGGACACAAGTATAGGAAACTATAATACCCATAAGAGTAAAAGCCTGTAAACAGAGGCAAAAATAAAAAGCACTAATTCATTAATTGATGGATCAGTGCAAGAAATTGTAAAAAGTGGCAAGATTTCACAGAAGAAATGATGTATTATATTGCAGCTGCAAAAGGTTAATATAAATAATAACCCTACATGTATTATAGGATGCAGAAAACCAATTGCATAAGATGCACTTATCAACCAAGTGCAGAGTCTGTTGGACATCACCACTGGGTAAAGCAAGAGGTTGCATATGGCTACATAGTGGTCATAGGCCATCACCACCAGGAGGAAACATTCTGTGGTGGCACTGGAACCAAAAGATAGAATGTGGCCATGCATTCAAAGAGAGACATCATTTGACTCTTGTCTGAGGTGTTGACAAGCATCTTGGAAATCACAGAAGATGAAGAACAAGCATCTGCAAAGGCCAAGCTTCCCAGGAATGAGTACATGGGGATGTGAATATGGGAGCCCTTCCAGATGAGAAAAATCAGTCCAAGGCTGCCCACCATGGTGGTGAGGTAGATGACCAGGAACATCAGGAGCAGGGGGACCTTGAGCCCTGAGAGATCTGTGAGTCTTGTGAGAACAAACTCTGTCACCAGAGTCATATTTTCTTTTGCCCTATCTGACCAGCTAATCACTAAAGGGAAGAATAAGTGAGGGAAAATTCACAAAAGAGCCACAAAAACGGTGAATTTTTACATTACTGACATATAAGGTGTGCTTCTCATTTAATTACTTGTTCTTAATTTGTACCTTCACTTATCTGCTTTTACATATATTCAAAATTATCTGTGATAAAATGTTTTAAAATTATATTCACCTAAATTGACAAGTAAATTTCATGCAAATCCTTTTCCATCTAACATGGGTAACTTATGGTTTTTGAACTGCATAAACTCATCTTAAAATTCATATGGAAGAAGTAACTTCTCATTATGCCTGAGAAAAATATGAACATGGAGTAGTCCAGAATACCTTAATTGATGTTGAACAATAATGTAGAGATGTAACAATCAAAACATTAAGATAGTAGCATAAGAAGAAACCAGAGGATCAGTGCAACAGAATAGAGAGCTCAAAAATAGGTTCCAATATACATGGTAATGTGTCATTAAACAAATATGATATTGCAGTTCAGTAGGAACGGGACAATTGATTTAATGGTTTATGCTGACACTGTCTACTATCTATCTGGAAGGATTGGTAAATAAGGTTAGGCTCCTACCCCACACCATAGATATTGTCTAAGTAATTGAGAGTGTAACATAGGGAACAGAGAAATTACTGTCCGAGAAAAGAAAGCCAGTAAAACAGATAGATTGAATACATAGCAAAATAATACCCTATAGAGTCAAAGTGTATAGAATGAGTTTGGAAAAATATCCTGTATGTTTATGAAAGACATAGATTTACATCTATAATATACAACAACTTAAGTATAGATAAAAACTGGAGAAAGGAATGGCAAACCCACTCCAGTGTTCTTGCCCGGAGAATCCCATGGACAGGGGAGCCTGGTGGGCTATAGTCCATGGGGTCACAAAGAGTCAGACATGACTGAGTGACTAAGTACACAGCACATAGATTTTAAAAAGGCAAATAATCTAATAGAAGTTGAATAGAGGATTAAAATAAGCAAGTTTACAGATGAATAAATCAAAATAACCAATAAATAAAATGAAAAGATGCCCAAATTTATATGTCACAAATACACACATGTGCACATGAACAGACACATACAAACAGGTGGGTACCTCCTTTCTCATGTATCAGAATAGCAGGAACTAAGATGAATAAAAATACTAAATGTTTACTGAAGTGAGAAAAGTGATACTTTCATATGTTACTTGTGCAACTATGAATTACAACAGCCTTTCTGAAAAGCAATTATATACGATCTCATGTCATTTTAAAATATATCTATCCTTTCATCTATTATTCATATATATATATATATATTCTAGAAATAAAAGCACTGCTATGCAAAGATAAACATGCAAAGAATAGTCCATGCATTATTGTTCAGAGTAGCAAAGACCATGCTGTTCATGGGGTTCTCAAAATTGGGAAAGGAGTATGTCAAGGCTGTATACTGTCATTCTGCTTACTTAACTTATATGCAAAGTATATCATGCAAAATACTGGGCTGACTCACAGCTGGTATCAAGATTGCCAGGATAAATATCAACAACTTCAAATATGCAGGTGATACTACCCTAATGGCAGAAAATGAGAAGCTCTAAAGAGCATCTTGATGAGGGTGAAAGAGGAGAGTAAAAAAAGCTGGCTTAAAGTTCAGTGTTCAAAAAAGTAAGATCATGGCATCCGGTCCATCCTTTCATGGCAAATAGATGGGGAAAGGTAGAAACAGTGACAGATTTTATTTTCCTGGGTTCCAAAATCACTGTAGATGGTGATTGCAGCCATGAATTAAAAGACTCTTGCTCTTTTGAAGAAAAGCTATGACAAACCTAGGCAGCTTGTTAAAAAGCAAAGACATCACTTTCCCAACAAAGTTCCATCTAGTCAAAGCTATGGTTTTCCCAATAGTCATATATGGATGTGAGAGTTGAACCATAAAATAGGCTGAACATCAAAGCTTTGATGCTTTCAAATTATGGTGCTGGAGGGGACTCTTGAGAGTCCTTTGAACATCAAGGAGATCAAACCAGTCAATCGTAAAGGAAATCAGCCCTGATATTCATTGGAAGAACAGATACTGAAGCTGAAGGTCCAATACTTGGGCCACCTGCTGTGAAGAGCCGTCTCATTGGAAAATACCCCAATACTGGGAAAGATTGAGGGCAAGAGGAGAAGGAGGGCAACAGAGGGCAAGATGGTTGGATGGCATCACCAACTCAATAAACATGAGTTTAAGCAAACTCAGGGATATAGTGAAGGGCAAGGAAGCCTGGCATGCTGTAGTGCATGGGATTGCAAAGAGTCAGACATGACTCAGCAACTGAATAACAACAAAGACCAGAAGTATCAATAATGAAATTGTTAAACAGACCGAGTACATTTGTATTAAGAAATATAACTCAGTCATGAGAAAAGAGCTATTCTACCTAATTTTAATTTTGGAATTTCCACAATATATAATTATCTCTGAAGTGCAAGATCCAAAGAAGTATAAAATCCATGGTCTCATCATTATAAAACAAGCAATGTATTTTTTAAATCTCTCTTTTACATGGAACACGTGAATAACAGACACTATGTTTACAGCACTGATTTTCCTGGAGAGTAGAGATAGTAATGATCAAAATAGAGGAGAGTGAAAGAATAACAGTTCCATGAGAAAAGCAGCATATATATATATATATGTCAGAAATATTAATTGGAAATTAAGAACCTTAAGAAATATTTACCCTGCATATATTGACCCAACTCCTTTTAGAACCTCAAATAACCAAGTCATTGCTATCTTTACTTTAGTTCCTATAATGTATTAATATAATTTGGACAAAAAAAGTAACTTTTATGAAATTTTTTCTCAAGTGTTAGATAACACAAAGAGTCTTTTGATTTATCTTTAGTGACTTGAGCATACATACTCATGATTCCATGAAATTAAAGAATTTTTGTTATATATAATAAACCTGAAGCTAGAATTCCCATTCTGAAAAATTACAAATAAGTTAACTTTGGGCTGCATAGCTTCTGTCTCAATTTTAAAACTTCTTATTATAAACTACACTCTGATTTTTTTCTTATCACTACTATTTTTTCTATTTGTCATTCTTCTATTAATCAAAGTTTATTATTTAAAAAAATGTCAGCAAATGTGTTATCTATACAATAAATATTCTAACAAATATTCATGTTTAGACAAACATTTACTTGCTTGCTCAGATTTTGTTTGCTGACATAAAAAAGGAAAAGGCCTGTATACAATTTTAATATCTTATTTAGATATTTTCTTATAATGCAAATTACAAAGCTGTAATAAAAGTTATGAAAATGTCCGCATCCTCACCCAGCTCCTGTAAGATATGGGAAAATGAAAATGTGCTGGTTTTCTCAAAGTAGCATAAAAGGTACAGAAATGAAGTGCAATTATTTAAGCATTGCTTTTCCTTGGAACCGCAAAACTGAAAGGATATAACATTTCTGTCTCCTATTTGCAAACCTATTCATAAAAAGTTTTGAAATTCCCTTAATGCTTCCAGAATATCCCCAGTAGGTAGGATGAAGTCAAAGTTGTTCTACTGGGCATTGTAAGCTAATCATCACATCATTATACGCTTCTAGTTATAACAATTAAAACTACACATAATGTCCTCAAAGTTCACTATAGGGACATGTTTAAAAAATATCACTAAACAGAATTTAGAATAAGCTATTTTCCTTCCTCTTATTTTTTTCTAATGCTGCCACTCCCCAACTACCTACCTGATTTGCTCACTTGAAACTCCCAAAGGTACCTTAGAATTAACATGCCCAAATCAGAAAGTATGGTCTTCCTCTATTCTGCCCTCAAGCCTGGTATTCTTCTAGTGTTTCCTGTCACAGAAAATAGGATCACAAACCAAGAATTCATCTACCAAAGATGTCTTAAATCCAATGTTTCTTTTTATGCAGTCAGTACTAAAATCTAAAATACATTCATCTCTTGCCTGACTTATTAAATAACCTCCTAACTATACCATCTACAACTCCTAACACAGTCATCCAATCTATTTTCCACACTGACACCAGACTGATTTTTATAAAATGTATACTGTTCAACTACCACACCATAACACATGTTTGCCCCCATGCAAGTGTTATTAATAATTTATCACTGCACATAAAATAATAACTGAAATTCTTTTTTAGCTTTTAATTTTATATTGGGGAACTGTTGATTAACAATGTTGTGTTAGTTTCAGGTGTACAGAAAAGTGATTCAGTTATACATACACATGTACCTATTCTTTTTCAATTTCTTTCCCCATTTAGTTTGTTATATGATACTGAGCAGAGTTTCCTGTGCTATACATATGGTAGGTCACTGTTGGTTGTCTGTTTAAAATTTTTTTTAATTTATTTATATGACTGTGTCAGGTCTTAGTGGTGGCACGCAGGATCCTCCTTGTGTCATGCGGGATCTTTTGTTGTGGCACAAGGACTCTTGATTTGTGCACAGACTCTGTAGTTGTGACCCATAGACTCTGTAATAGTGGCACATGGACCCTGAGGTTGTGGCTCACAGACTCTGTAGTTGTGATGCACGGACTCTGTAGTTGTGGCACACAGGTTCAGTTGCTACCCAGCATGTGGGATCCCTGTTTCCTGACTAGGGATGAAATCCATGTCTCCCACACTGCAAGGTGGACTCTCAACCACTGGACCACCAGGGAAGCTCCATTACCCATTTTAAATGTAGCAATGTGTACATATCAATTCCAGACTCCCTAACTATCCCTCCCCTCCACCCTAACCCCCTGGTAACCAAAAGTTTGAGAAGTCTGTAGGTCTGTTTCTGTTAACAACTGAAATTCTTAAGCCTCATATATATGTCCCTGTACTGAGAAATAGGCCCAATAATTAACTGCATGCAGTTAAGGAATTTTATTGCATTGTATGTGTGTATCATCTACAGTAACATTAACTGAACTTATAATTTTTAATATCTAAGTAAGTTGACACAATAGAAGCTAATTTCCCATTCACGGTGAGTATAAAACACACGTTCCCAACTGATAGACTATTCTACCTCAACTGATGATTCAGAGTCCTAGGCTCCATCTTATCATTCAGGCATTTTCCGCATATAACATTCACTATTGCTTCTGCTTTAAGCCTTGGCATTTTGGCCACGAGGCGTGTGGGATACTTGCTCTCCAGCCAGAGATTGAAACTGCACCCCCTGCAGTGGAAGGTGAAATCTTAACCACTAGACTGCCAGGGAAGTCCCCACACATAACTTTGTTCAGTGATTGTGTTCTCATCTGGATCAAGCTGGAAGGGGAAAATTCATAGGGGATTCCAACTGTGAGGTGCTTATGAGCTAGTATGTCACTTGTAATCCTAACCTCAATCATAATACTGCAGTCAATTGAAAAGTGAGGCCATGTGTCTAGGAAGAGAAGAAAATGGTTATCTCGATTTGGTTATCAGCTAATGCTTTCTTCTTCTGTACTTCTTTTGTTTATGATTTACCTGTCTTATCCTCCTTTCCACTTGTAGAACACTCTCAGCCTCTCTCAACCAGAGTCAAACTAATTGAAAATTAGTCAAATCCAATTCCAATCTAGTCCCTAGCTCAATAAAAAGCTATGATTCCAAAGTAATACTTTGTTCTTTCCAGAAAACCGGCTATGTCTCTTCTTTGTGTTGATACCAACAACTTTTAATACATATTATCTTGCCACAGGTTACAACTACACACTCCCAAAATACAATTTTTAACTTATTTGTTTTTAGTTGAAGGATAATTACAAAATTGTGTTGGTTTCTGCCATACATCAACATGGCTCAGCCATAGATATACATGTGTCTCCTCCCTCTTGAGACTCCTTTCTACCTCCTGCCCCATTTCACCCTGCTAGGTCGTCACGGAGTCCCAGTTTGAGGTCCCTGAGTCACACAGCAAATTCCCACTGGCTATCTGTTTTACATATGTTAGTGTTTATGTTTCCATGCTTACTCTCTCCATTTGTCCCACCCTCTTCTTCTTGCTCCCCACTGGGTCCATAAGGCTGTTCTCTACGTCTGCATCTCCCTTGCTGCCCCGCAAATAGATTTATCAGTGCCATCTTTCTAGATTCCATCAGTTCAGTTCAGTCCAGTTCAGTTCAGTCACTCAGTCGTGTCTGACTCTTTGCGACCCCATGAATCACAGCATGCCAGGCCTCCCTGTCCATCACCATCTCCCGGAGTTTACTCAGACTCACGCCCATCGAGTCAGTGATGCCATCCAGCCATCTCATCCTCTCTCGTCCCCTTCTCTTCCTGCCCCTAATCCCTCCCAGCATCACAGTCTTTTCCAATGAGTCAACTCTTCACTTGAGGTGGCCAAAGTACTGGAGCTTCAGCTTTAGCATCATTCCTTCCAAAGAAATCCCAGGGCCAATCTCCTTCAGAATGGACTGGTTGGATCTCCTTGCAGTCTAAGGGACTCTCAAGAGTCTTCTTCAACACTACAGTTCAGAAGCATCAATTCTTCGGCGCTCAGCCTTCTTCACAGTCCAACTCTCACATCCATACATGACCACAGGAAAAACCATAGCCTTGACTAGCTGGACCTTAGTCAGCAAAGTAATGTCTCTGCTTTAGAATATGCTATCTAGGTTGGTCATAACTTTTCTTCCAAGGAGTAAGCGTCTTTTAATTTCATGGATGCAGTCACCATCTGCAGTGATTTTGATTCCATACATATGCATAAACATATATTTGTTTTTCTTCTTTCTGACTTACTTCATTCCGTATAATAGGCTCTAGGTTCATCCACCTCATTACTACTGACTCAAATGTGTTCCTTTTTATGGCTGAGTAATAGTCCATTGTATATAGGTACCACAGCTTCTTTATCCATTCATCTGTTGATGGACATCTACATCGATTCCATGTGCTAGCTATTAAAAATAGTGCTGCAGTGAGCATTGGGATACATGTGTCTTTCTTCAGTTATGATTTTCTCAGGATACATGCCCAGTATTGGGATTGTTGGGTCATATGGTAGTTTTTCTACCATAACTAAAAAACTAGTTTTTCTAGTTTTTTTTAATATAAATTTATTTATTTTAATTGGAGGTTAATTACTTTACAATATTGTATTGGTTTTGCCATACATCAACATGAATCCGCCACAGGTATACACGTGTTCCCCATCTGAACCCCCCTCCCCACTCCCTCTCCATACCATCCCTCTGGGTCGTCCCAGTGCACCAGCCCCAAGCATCCAGTATCATGCATTATACAGAGTAAAGGAAGCCAGAAAGAAAAACACCAATACAGTATACTAACGCATATATATGGAATTTAGAAAGATGGTAACGATAACCCTGTATGTGAGACAGCAAAAGAGACACAGATGTATAGAACAGTCTTTTTGGACTCTGTGGGAGAGGGAGAGGGTAGGATGATTTGGGAGAATGGCATTGAAACATGTATAATATTCCTAGTTTTTTAAGGAATCTTCAGACTATCTTCCATACTGGTTGTATCAATTTATATTCCCACCAACAGTGCAAGACAGTTCCCTTTTCTCTACCCAAAATGCAATTCTTATAGGATTTTCCTGGCATCCTGTGGAGCACATGAACTTTACAAAGGTGTCCATAGTACTTATCAGGTTCAATTAACATATTGTCATCAATATAATGAACCAAACTGTTGTCCAAAAAAAATCTGGAAATAAAGTTTTCTCCATATATCCTTGGGGCAAGATCTTCAGGTTATACTGTTATCCTTCCCAGATGAATATAAAATACTTCTCGGCCCTGGGATTTCTTTGGAAGGAATGATGCTGAATCTGAAGTACTTTGGCCACCTCATGCGAAGAGTTGACTCATTGGAAAAGACTCTGATGCTGGGAGGGATTGGGGACAGAAAGAGAAGGGGACGAGAGAGGATGAGATGGCTGGATGGCATCACAGACTTGATGAACGTGAGTCTGAGCGAACTCTGGGAGTTGATGATGGACAGGGAGGCCTGGCGTGCTACGATTCATGAGGTCTCAAAGAGTTGGACATGACTGAGCAACTGAAATGAACTGAACTGAATCCTCATTCATGATTGATATTGGAAGAATACATTTTCCACATATCAGTAGCATAGATCTCATGTCAGATATTGTATTGAAAGTTTCTACAGGGCTGTTTCTAGTTTCTACCTTTATCTGCCACGCCCTATACAGTTTTTGCAAAATTAGGATAGTAAAACAAATAAGGATGTAATGAGGATCATCACCATTGCAGCCTTTGAGTCTCTGAGAATAACACAGCTGCTGCTGCTACTAAGTTGCTTCAGTCGTGTCCGACTCTGTGCGACCCCATAGACGGCAGCCCACCAGGCTTCCCTGTCCCTGGCATTCTCCAGGCAAGAACATTGGAGTGGGTTGCCATTTCCTTCTCCAATGCATGAAAGTGAAAAGTGAAAGTGAAGTCGCTCAGTCGTGTCTGACCCTCAGCGACCCCATGGACTGTAGCCTTTCGGGCTCCTCCGTCCGTGGGATTCTCCAGGCAAGATTACTGGAATGGGGTGCCATTGCCTTCTCTGGAGGATCACACTAGTTACACCAAAAATGCCTGATACACTGCTCTGAGACGGAAACTCTTCCATTGAATGAAGCTGGCAGATCCCACCATTTGCATGGGGAAGCCCCTAAAGGACTAATTGAACTGCTTGGCTGCTTGCTCTGAGGAAGTCTGTTCTAAAGAAGGTCACAGACAATTGAAAAGCCTTTAACTGCTAGAGGAAACCATGATCTAGCACTGTCTTTATCTGAGATGCTTTGAATGCTTTGAGATGCTTCTGCAAGAATAGAATTATTTTAAAAAAAGTTAAATCACAGAATCTCCAGAAATAAATGTATGTATTCATGAAACAACCCTCTCAAGTTGCTAAGATTTCCTCTGACAAACATTTAGAATGTGCAAATCTTGCATGATGTGGCTTCAGGAAAGGGGCAACTTTCATTCTCTCTAAATTATGGTTTATTCACACCTTTTCACTCCAAAAGATGTTCCTGCCCCTTAGCATAGCAGTAACTTGAAAATCATCACCAAATATACCATTTATGAGTATGGAGGAAATTTTATATAGTGTTGTATTTGCTTTGCAATAGTGAAACCCAGGACTAGGATTTTTCTTTTATTGAAATATATTAGGTTTACATTATAGATGTACAGCAGATTGACTCAATTACTTTTACTGATTATTTTCCATTATAAATTATTAGAAGATATTGAATACAGTTAGTTCCCAGTGCTACACAGTATATCCTCTGTGTATCTGTGTATCTATTTCGCACAGAGTCAGACACGACTGAAGCGACTTAGCAGCAGCAGCAGCAGTTTGTATCTAGGCTTCACTGGTGGTTCAGATGGTAAAGAATCTACAGGCAATGCAGGAGATCTGGGCTCAATCCCTGCATCTGGAAGGTCCTCTGGAGAAGGGAATTCCATACCTCTAATTTTCCTCCTCCCTCTTTACTTTCTCTATTTGGTAACCATAAGTCAGTTTTTTATGTCTATGAATCTGTTTCTGTTTTGTACACAGATTCATTTGTACTGGGCTTCCATAGTGGCTCAGACGGTAAAGAATCTGCCTGCAGTGCAGGAGACTCAGATTCAATCCCTGGGTCAAGAAGATCCCCCTAGAGAAGGGAATGGTGCCCTACTCCAGTATTCTTGCCTGGAGGATTCCAAAGACAAAGGAGCCTGGTGGGCTATATTCTGTGTGGCAAAGAGTTGAACATGACTGAGAAAATAAGGCTTCCCTGATGACTCAGAAATTAAAGAATCTGCCTGCAATGTGGGAGACCTAGGTTCAATCGCTGGGTCGGAAAGATATCCTGGAGAAGGTATTCTTGCCTGGAGAATTCCATGGATAAGGAGTTTGGCCGGCTACTGTCCATAGAGTCACAAAGAGTTGGACACAACTGAGTGACTAATGCATGCATAAGTATCATTTGTATTATGTTTTAGATTCCACATATTAGTGATATGTAATATTTGTCTTTGTTTATAGTATAATGTTCTGTAGGTCCACCCATGTTGCTGCAAATGGCAATATTTCATTTGCTTTTTATGACTGATTAATATCTACTTATAAAGATTTTCTTAAGCCAATCTTATATTGAAGGGCACTTGGGTTGTTGTTTCCATGTCTTGGCTATTGCAAATAATGCTGCTATAAACATTGGGATGCATCTGTCTTTTCTAGTTAGTTTATATCTTTTGCCAATATATAACCAGGAACTGGGTTGCTGGATCATATGGTACCTCTGCTTTAGTTCTATAAGGAAACCTCATACTGTTTTCATAATGGCTGAACAAATTTACATTCCTTAATTAACGGTACCCAAGGGATTTCTTTACTCTGCATCCTGTTTAATATTTGCTATTTGTAGACTTTTTGATGATAGCTTTCCGACCAGCATGAAGTAATATCCCATGTGGCTTTCATTTACATTTCTATAAGCCCAAAGAAAGTCAGTGTCAAAGAATGCTCAGACTACCACACAATTGCACTCATCTCACACACTAGTAAAATAATGCTCAAAATTCTACAAGCCAGGCTTCAGCAATATGTGAACCGNCATCACAGTCTTTTCCAATGAGTCAACTCTTCACTTGAGGTGGCCAAAGTACTGGAGCTTCAGCTTTAGCATCATTCCTTCCAAAGAAATCCCAGGGCCAATCTCCTTCAGAATGGACTGGTTGGATCTCCTTGCAGTCTAAGGGACTCTCAAGAGTCTTCTTCAACACTACAGTTCAGAAGCATCAATTCTTCGGCGCTCAGCCTTCTTCACAGTCCAACTCTCACATCCATACATGACCACAGGAAAAACCATAGCCTTGACTAGCTGGACCTTAGTCAGCAAAGTAATGTCTCTGCTTTAGAATATGCTATCTAGGTTGGTCATAACTTTTCTTCCAAGGAGTAAGCGTCTTTTAATTTCATGGATGCAGTCACCATCTGCAGTGATTTTGATTCCATACATATGCATAAACATATATTTGTTTTTCTTCTTTCTGACTTACTTCATTCCGTATAATAGGCTCTAGGTTCATCCACCTCATTACTACTGACTCAAATGTGTTCCTTTTTATGGCTGAGTAATAGTCCATTGTATATAGGTACCACAGCTTCTTTATCCATTCATCTGTTGATGGACATCTACATCGATTCCATGTGCTAGCTATTAAAAATAGTGCTGCAGTGAGCATTGGGATACATGTGTCTTTCTTCAGTTATGATTTTCTCAGGATACATGCCCAGTATTGGGATTGTTGGGTCATATGGTAGTTTTTCTACCATAACTAAAAAACTAGTTTTTCTAGTTTTTTTTAATATAAATTTATTTATTTTAATTGGAGGTTAATTACTTTACAATATTGTATTGGTTTTGCCATACATCAACATGAATCCGCCACAGGTATACACGTGTTCCCCATCTGAACCCCCCTCCCCACTCCCTCTCCATACCATCCCTCTGGGTCGTCCCAGTGCACCAGCCCCAAGCATCCAGTATCATGCATTATACAGAGTAAAGGAAGCCAGAAAGAAAAACACCAATACAGTATACTAACGCATATATATGGAATTTAGAAAGATGGTAACGATAACCCTGTATGTGAGACAGCAAAAGAGACACAGATGTATAGAACAGTCTTTTTGGACTCTGTGGGAGAGGGAGAGGGTAGGATGATTTGGGAGAATGGCATTGAAACATGTATAATATTCCTAGTTTTTTAAGGAATCTTCAGACTATCTTCCATACTGGTTGTATCAATTTATATTCCCACCAACAGTGCAAGACAGTTCCCTTTTCTCTACCCAAAATGCAATTCTTATAGGATTTTCCTGGCATCCTGTGGAGCACATGAACTTTACAAAGGTGTCCATAGTACTTATCAGGTTCAATTAACATATTGTCATCAATATAATGAACCAAACTGTTGTCCAAAAAAAATCTGGAAATAAAGTTTTCTCCATATATCCTTGGGGCAAGATCTTCAGGTTATACTGTTATCCTTCCCAGATGAATATAAAATACTTCTCGGCCCTGGGATTTCTTTGGAAGGAATGATGCTGAATCTGAAGTACTTTGGCCACCTCATGCGAAGAGTTGACTCATTGGAAAAGACTCTGATGCTGGGAGGGATTGGGGACAGAAAGAGAAGGGGACGAGAGAGGATGAGATGGCTGGATGGCATCACAGACTTGATGAACGTGAGTCTGAGCGAACTCTGGGAGTTGATGATGGACAGGGAGGCCTGGCGTGCTACGATTCATGAGGTCTCAAAGAGTTGGACATGACTGAGCAACTGAAATGAACTGAACTGAATCCTCATTCATGATTGATATTGGAAGAATACATTTTCCACATATCAGTAGCATAGATCTCATGTCAGATATTGTATTGAAAGTTTCTACAGGGCTGTTTCTAGTTTCTACCTTTATCTGCCACGCCCTATACAGTTTTTGCAAAATTAGGATAGTAAAACAAATAAGGATGTAATGAGGATCATCACCATTGCAGCCTTTGAGTCTCTGAGAATAACACAGCTGCTGCTGCTACTAAGTTGCTTCAGTCGTGTCCGACTCTGTGCGACCCCATAGACGGCAGCCCACCAGGCTTCCCTGTCCCTGGCATTCTCCAGGCAAGAACATTGGAGTGGGTTGCCATTTCCTTCTCCAATGCATGAAAGTGAAAAGTGAAAGTGAAGTCGCTCAGTCGTGTCTGACCCTCAGCGACCCCATGGACTGTAGCCTTTCGGGCTCCTCCGTCCGTGGGATTCTCCAGGCAAGATTACTGGAATGGGGTGCCATTGCCTTCTCTGGAGGATCACACTAGTTACACCAAAAATGCCTGATACACTGCTCTGAGACGGAAACTCTTCCATTGAATGAAGCTGGCAGATCCCACCATTTGCATGGGGAAGCCCCTAAAGGACTAATTGAACTGCTTGGCTGCTTGCTCTGAGGAAGTCTGTTCTAAAGAAGGTCACAGACAATTGAAAAGCCTTTAACTGCTAGAGGAAACCATGATCTAGCACTGTCTTTATCTGAGATGCTTTGAATGCTTTGAGATGCTTCTGCAAGAATAGAATTATTTTAAAAAAAGTTAAATCACAGAATCTCCAGAAATAAATGTATGTATTCATGAAACAACCCTCTCAAGTTGCTAAGATTTCCTCTGACAAACATTTAGAATGTGCAAATCTTGCATGATGTGGCTTCAGGAAAGGGGCAACTTTCATTCTCTCTAAATTATGGTTTATTCACACCTTTTCACTCCAAAAGATGTTCCTGCCCCTTAGCATAGCAGTAACTTGAAAATCATCACCAAATATACCATTTATGAGTATGGAGGAAATTTTATATAGTGTTGTATTTGCTTTGCAATAGTGAAACCCAGGACTAGGATTTTTCTTTTATTGAAATATATTAGGTTTACATTATAGATGTACAGCAGATTGACTCAATTACTTTTACTGATTATTTTCCATTATAAATTATTAGAAGATATTGAATACAGTTAGTTCCCAGTGCTACACAGTATATCCTCTGTGTATCTGTGTATCTATTTCGCACAGAGTCAGACACGACTGAAGCGACTTAGCAGCAGCAGCAGCAGTTTGTATCTAGGCTTCACTGGTGGTTCAGATGGTAAAGAATCTACAGGCAATGCAGGAGATCTGGGCTCAATCCCTGCATCTGGAAGGTCCTCTGGAGAAGGGAATTCCATACCTCTAATTTTCCTCCTCCCTCTTTACTTTCTCTATTTGGTAACCATAAGTCAGTTTTTTATGTCTATGAATCTGTTTCTGTTTTGTACACAGATTCATTTGTACTGGGCTTCCATAGTGGCTCAGACGGTAAAGAATCTGCCTGCAGTGCAGGAGACTCAGATTCAATCCCTGGGTCAAGAAGATCCCCCTAGAGAAGGGAATGGTGCCCTACTCCAGTATTCTTGCCTGGAGGATTCCAAAGACAAAGGAGCCTGGTGGGCTATATTCTGTGTGGCAAAGAGTTGAACATGACTGAGAAAATAAGGCTTCCCTGATGACTCAGAAATTAAAGAATCTGCCTGCAATGTGGGAGACCTAGGTTCAATCGCTGGGTCGGAAAGATATCCTGGAGAAGGTATTCTTGCCTGGAGAATTCCATGGATAAGGAGTTTGGCCGGCTACTGTCCATAGAGTCACAAAGAGTTGGACACAACTGAGTGACTAATGCATGCATAAGTATCATTTGTATTATGTTTTAGATTCCACATATTAGTGATATGTAATATTTGTCTTTGTTTATAGTATAATGTTCTGTAGGTCCACCCATGTTGCTGCAAATGGCAATATTTCATTTGCTTTTTATGACTGATTAATATCTACTTATAAAGATTTTCTTAAGCCAATCTTATATTGAAGGGCACTTGGGTTGTTGTTTCCATGTCTTGGCTATTGCAAATAATGCTGCTATAAACATTGGGATGCATCTGTCTTTTCTAGTTAGTTTATATCTTTTGCCAATATATAACCAGGAACTGGGTTGCTGGATCATATGGTACCTCTGCTTTAGTTCTATAAGGAAACCTCATACTGTTTTCATAATGGCTGAACAAATTTACATTCCTTAATTAACGGTACCCAAGGGATTTCTTTACTCTGCATCCTGTTTAATATTTGCTATTTGTAGACTTTTTGATGATAGCTTTCCGACCAGCATGAAGTAATATCCCATGTGGCTTTCATTTACATTTCTATAAGCCCAAAGAAAGTCAGTGTCAAAGAATGCTCAGACTACCACACAATTGCACTCATCTCACACACTAGTAAAATAATGCTCAAAATTCTACAAGCCAGGCTTCAGCAATATGTGAACCGTGAAATTCCAGATGTTCAAGCTGGTTTTACAAAAGGCAGAGGAACCAGAAATCAAGTTGCCAATAGCCACTGGATCATGGAAAAAGCAAGAGTTCCAGAAAAACATCTATTTCTGATTTATTGACTATGCCAAAGCCTTTGACTGCATGGATCAAAATAAACTGTGGAAAATTCTGAGAGATGGGAATACCAGACCACCTGACCTGCCTCTTGAGAAACCTGTATGCAGGTCAGAAAGCAACAGTTAGAAGTGGACATGGAACAACAGACTGGTTCCAAATAGGAAAAGGAGTACGTCAAGGCTGTCTATTGTCATCCTGCTTATTTAACTTATATGCAGAGTACATCATGAGAAATAATGGACTGGAAGAAGCACAAGCTGGAATCAAGATTGCCAGGAGAAATATCAATAACCTCAGATATGCAGATGACACCACCCTTATGGCAGAAAGTGAAGAGGAGCTAAAAAGCCTCTTGATGAAAGTGAAAGTGGAGAATGAAAAAGTTGGCTTAAGTTGATCTTAACTAAGATCATGGCATCCAGTCCCATCACTTCATGGGAAATAGATGGGGAAACAATGGAAACAGTGTCAGACTTTATTTTGGGGGGCTCCAAAATCACTGCAGATGGTGACTGCAGCCATGAAATTAAAAGATGTTTACTCCTTGGAAAGAAAGTTATGACCAACCTAGATAGCATATTCAAAAGCAGAGACATTACTTTGCCAACAAAGGTCCATCTAGTCAAGGCTATGGTTTTTCCTGTGGTCATGTATGGATGTGAGAGTCGGACTGTGAATAAAGTTGAGCACCGAAGAATTGATGCTTTTGAACTGTGGTGTTGGAGAAGACTCTTGAGAGTCCCTTGGACTGCAAGGAGATCCAACCAGTCCATTCTGAAGATCAGTCCTGGGTATTCATTGGAAAGACTGATATTGAAGCTGAAACTCCAGTACTTTGGCCACCTCATGTGAAGAGTTGACTCATTGGAAAAGACTCTGATGCTGGGAGGGATTGGGAGCAGGAAGAAAAGGGGACGACAGAGGATGAGATGGCTGGATAGCATCATCTACTCAATGGACATGAGTTTGGGTAAACTCCAGGAGTTGGTGATGGACAGAAAGGCCTGGTGTACTGCGATTCATGGGGTCATAAAGAGTTGGACACAACTGAGCAACTGTACTGAACTGAATAATTAGTGATATTGTGTATCTTTTCATGTGCCTGTTCATCTGGGTCTTTTCTTTGGATAAATGTCTATTCAGGAATTTTGCCTATTTTTAGTGGATTTTTTTTTTATATTGAGTTGCATGAGCTGTTTATTGCAGCTGTTATTGCATTTTTTATTTTAACCCATTGTGTCGTTCACAAGTATTTTCTCCCATTCTGTAGATTGTCATTTCATTTTCTTGATGGTTTCTGTTGCACTACAAAAGCTTTAAAGTTTAATCAGGTCCAATTTGTTTCAATTTACTTTGCTTTCTTTTGCATTGGGAGACTGATTTATGTCAGAGAAGGTTTTGCCTATGTTCTCATCTAGTAGTCTTATGGTCTTGTGTCTTATATTTAAGTTTTAAATCATTTTGAACTTATTTTTGTATATGGTATGAGAGGCTGTTCTAATTTCATGATTTCCATATAACTGTCCTGCTTTCCCAACACCACTTCTTGAAGAGACTGTCCTTTCTCTGTTGTATACTTTTGCTTCTTTGTCAAACATTAATTAAAACAAAACATACAAAGCTCTTGTAAGAAAAAAAAAACAATTTAAGTTACATAACTATGAGCTGAACAAGAGCATCTGCTATTTAAGCTTGTTGTCAATTCTAGGGTGGGAAAATGTATTCAATTGTTATATGCATGCTGGGAACAAGGTACTCAGTAAGACTACTTACTAAACTGAAAAGGAAAACATTTTAAAGCCTCAACATTTTATGGTTTGCCAGAAAGTTCATTGTATTAACAACTATTTACTAAATTAATCTTTCAATGAATGCAACACAGATATGTTAATTTTCAAAATAGTTTTAAATCTAGAAATATTTATTTCAAAGCCCTAAGGAGGAATGTATGTTGTTATATTTAGTATAGCAATATTAATTTGTTGTTCATATTGTTTGCCTCATTTATAAGTAGCCACTAAAGATAAGGTTTTGAAAACTACTTGCTCAAGAATTATTTTGGAGGCCATGAGTACCTTTTCAATAGAGTATTTACACAGACTGAGTCTTCCTCTAAAAATATATAAGTTCAGAAGAGCTTTAAATATGTGTATCTGGAAACATGAGAGTTCATATTCCAAAGATTTAGCAATTTGGGGATTCATTTTTCATTTTCATCCTTGAAAATTAAACCAACAAAAAAGTCAGTGATGATTGTTCTTACTGTATTCATTATTTTGATGATCACATTAACTTATAACTGACAAGCATATCTAAATTAAATATTATTATTCATTCATTAAACAGCTATTCATGCAGTCCCTACTATGTGAAAACCCAGAACAAGTCATTACACTTTATTTAAAAAGAGTAAAACGTAAATAAAATGAAAGATTTCCTGAAAAATATTTATTTCTTTATCATTTTTCTAAATTAACCTAAAGCTTCTTTATTTCTTAGGCTATAAGTAAAGGGATCTAGTGGGGGAATTATAATTGTGTAGAACAGTGAATACATTTTATCATGATAATGATCAAGGCCAGACCCAGGACATACATACATGAAGAAGAGAGTGCCATAGAAAAAGGAAACAGAGAGAAGGTGGGTGCTGCACATGGAGAAGGGTTTGCCCCTGTGCTTTTCAGACTTCTTTCTCAGGACGGCAAAAAGGACACAGGTGTAAGAGACCATGATGGTAATAAAAGTAGAAGCTTGTATAAAAGAGGCAGAAATAAGCACCAAAACATTAATAGATGGATCAGTGCAAGAAATTGCAAAAGGTGGCAAGATTTCACAGTGGAAATGATGTATTATATTAGACCTGCAGAAAGATAATCTAAATAATAATCCTACATGTATTATAGGATGCAGAAAACCAAATACATATGATGCACTTATCAACCAGGTGCAGAGTCTGTTGGACATAACCACTGGGTAAAGCAAGGGGTTGCATATGGCTACATAGCAGTAATAGGCCATCACCACCAGGAGGAAACAGTCTGTGGTGGCACTAAAAGCAAAAGTATAAAATTGGGTAATGNATACATATGATGCACTTATCAACCAGGTGCAGAGTCTGTTGGACATAACCACTGGGTAAAGCAAGGGGTTGCATATGGCTACATAGCAGTAATAGGCCATCACCACCAGGAGGAAACAGTCTGTGGTGGCACTAAAAGCAAAAGTATAAAATTGGGTAATGCATTCAATGAGAGATATGTGATCCTTAGATAAAAAATTCATAAGCATCTTGGGAGTCACAGAAGATGAAGAACAAGCATCTGCAAAGACCAAGCTGCCCGGGAATGAGTACATGGGGGTGTGAAAATGGGGATCCTTCCAGATGAAAAAAATCAGTCCAAAGTTGCCTGCCATGGTGGCGAGGTAGATGACCAGGAACACCAGGAACAAGGGGACCTGCAGCCCTGGGAGATCTGTGAGTCCTGTGAGAACAAACTCCATCACCAGTCTTGTTTGCCTCCATCATATTCACTCAGGCTGACCACTGCAATGGAGAATTGAAATGAAAAATAAGGGTCACAAAAATATATTGGATGGTAATGTCTTATTTATCTGTGTCAGATACTCTAACTGAAGGTACAGAGTCTCTCTTTGGTAAAGCACACTGAAGAGTATTATAGGTATGTTATAAATATTATAAATTACTTTCAGAAGTCAGTATATATGTATATATAATTACTTAAAGGTTTATGGAGGAGGTTCTAGATGTCTACCAGCTAACTTAGTCCATATCTTGGTCACTCATAAATACCTTAAAACTGAATTAACTCTGAAAGTTTTTACAGAATTGGGTAAAAAATGCATACTGAATTTTTTACTAAAATCTCTAAAAGTGAGACTCTGGTTCACTGATTCATAGAAACTCTTTCATATATTTTCTATTGAACCAAAAAATAGACTACATTTATACTACCGATAAATATATATAATTTTTTCTTTCTAAGACATGAGTAGAGTAAGAAGACAATAAGTTAAAATCCCCTTTCCGCTGATTTCTATCCATTGTCATTATGTTGTTTGATTATATATTCAACAACTTACCGCATATTCCTAATAGACTCTTTTGACTATACATTCATCAAAACCACTCCACATTTCAAATACATTCTTATTTAATAATTTTATCCAATAAACTCTCATATATGATCATAATCATTCATTCTGTCATCAAACATTTTTTGTTTGATGTCCTAAGGTAGAACACTGTTATACCTGTCTCAGTCAAATATAGAATCTCTAACTCAGGTGTTATACCGTGATGCTAAAATAACCCCTCTTTTAGGAAGAAAAATAACTGACACTAACCAGTTCATCTGCAGATTTAGGGAAGAGCTGAAAGATGTTGTTAAATATGCTAAGTAAACAATTATCATTCAATTAACCAGGAATGTTTTAGATGTATCAAAGGCACATAATACTAAAAAATTGGACCATTTTTTTCCTGGTATGTTTGAAATTAGAACTGGGACTTTCAAAATCAGAGTGGATTAAAGTCTTACAAAAGACACAACAGTCAAACAGATGTAGCCACTGTTTTGGAGCTGTTTTCCATTTAAATAATAAAAATTAGTAAAAAAAAAAAATAGTTTTAAAAAAAGGGTATTTATATCCAAATCAAATAATGAAAAAGAGGAATTACACTGATAGGAAATAACTAATATAAATATGTCTGTGGTGGTAATTAAATTGATAAACACACTATGGAGAACAGTATGGAGATTCCTTAAAAATTTGGAGTAAAACTATCATGTGATCCAGCAATCTCACTACTGGGCATAAAACCCTAAGAAAACCATAATTTAAAAAGACACATGTACCCAAGTGTTCATTACAGCACTATTTACAATAGCCATGACATGGCTATCTAGATGTCCATTGATGGTAAAGAAGTTGTGGTATATATACACAATGGAATATTACTCAGCCAAAAAAAAAAA
>SJYA01013084.1:0-11145 GCA_006410615.1 Neotragus moschatus
ACTTCCACTGTATAATCATAAGGGATTTGATTTAGGTCATACCTGAATGGTCTAGTGGTTTTCCCCACTTTCTTCAATTTAAGTCTGAATTTGACAGTAAGGAGTTCATGATCTGAGCCACAGTCAGCTTCCAATGTTGTTTTTGCTGACTATATGAAGCTTCTCCATCTTTGGAGGAAAATAATCTAATCGATCTGATTTCAGTTTGGCCATCTGGTGATGTCCATGTGTAGAGTCTTCTCTTGTATTATTGGAAGAGAATGTTTGTTATGACCAGAGCATTCTCTTGGCAAAATTCTACTGGCCTTTGCCCTGCTTCATTCTGTACTCCAAGGCCAAATTTGCCTGTTACTCCAGGTGTTTCTTGACTTCCTATTTTGCTTTTCAGTCCCTGATAATGAAAAGGATATCTTTTTTGGGTGTTAGTTTTAGAAGGTCTTGTAAGTATTCATAGAACTATTCAACTTCAGCTCCTCAGTATTGCTTGTGGAGGCCTAGGCTTGGATTACCATGATATTGAAGGTTTGCTTTGGAAATGAACAGAGATCATTCTGTCATTTTTGAGTACTGCATTTTGGACTCTTTTGTTGACTATAATGGCTACTCCATTTCTTCTAAGGGAATCTTGCCCACAGTAGTAGATATAATGGTCATCTAACTTAAATTCACCCATTCCAGTCCATTTTAGTTCACTGATTTCTAAATTGTCAATGTTCACTCTTATTATCTCCTGTTTGACCACTTCCAATTTGCCTTGATTCATGGACCGAACATTCCAGGTTCCTATGCAGTATTGCTCTTTAAAGCATCAGACCTTGCTTCCATCACCAGTCACATCCATAACTGGGTGTTGTTTTTTCTTTGGCTCCATCCCTTCATTCTTTCTGGAGTTATTTCTTCACTGATCTCCAGTAGCATATTAGGCAACTATGTGTCCAATTCTTTGTTACCTCTCAGACTGTAGCCTGTCAAGTTCCTCTCTCCATGGGATTTTCCAAGCAAAATTGCCAGAGAGGGTTGCCATTTCCTTCTCCAGGGAAATCTTCCTGGACCAGGGATCTTACCCATCTCTCCCACTTCAGCAGGCAAATTCTTACCTACTGCCATCAGCATATGTGGACCTGTCGGAAGAAAACTGACAACACAAAACCAACGTATCCTTCTTTTTATCAAAACAAACAAACAAACAAAAAACACGAAAAACAATATCTTTGATGTAGCTATAGGCCTCAATTACCTATTAAATATTTTTGCTTCAATCTCCAATGTCTATTGGAATTGACTGTTTCATTACCATTGTCTTTATTACTTTATTACCTATTGTATGTTTAAACTGCTAAACTTTAAAGTGGTAAGCTCAGTTATCCTGAGTCTAGCTTTTCCTTTTTTATTCTAACATTTCTCCTCCTACTAGAGTTACCTGTTTGTTTATTTATTTATTTATTTAACATTCATAATCTTGTTACTCTTCTCTCAGATCCATGCTTGCTGCTGGGAAACAAAGCAGAATAAAACCTAAGTTCAGTTGTGGAGGGAGCCTGATGAAATTGGCTGACACTTAAGAGAGTTTTACAGTGCGGTGTTATAAATAGTATAATCACAGTCTCAACAAACTGCTCTGGGGAGACTTGAGAAGGAAATTATTAATCTTGTCTAGGAACAACAAGGAAGTCATCAGGGCATAAAGGATATTGGCACTGAGTTACTAAATGAAATAAAAGTTTTCTAGAAAGGAAAGGATAAAGACATGTCAGGAATGATGATTATATGCCTGGATTCAGCAGCCTAAAATAACATGCTACATCCCAAGCAAATGACTTTGTGCCTGGGATAAAATAATATGACAGCGAACACTTAGTTGTAATTGTTGACACTAATCTAAGCATTTTTCATGTATTAACTCATTTATTACATACCACAATTCTATTGGGTATATACCATTATCAAGACTTTCCAAGTAGGTCTCATGGTAAAGAACCGCCCTGCCTGTGCAAGAGACATACAAGACGTAAGTTCGATCCCAGGGTTGGGAAGATTCCCTAGAGAAGGAAATGACAACCCACTCCAGTACTCTTACTGGGAATTCCATCTACAAAGAAGCCTGGTAGGTTACATCCCATGGGATTGCAAAGAGTCAGACATGACTGAAGCAACTTAGCACATACACACGTATACAGTTGTCATTGTTTCAGAGGTGAGGGAATAGACACTGAGAGGTTAAATGAACACTCCAAGTTTACACAGCTAGTGTCCAAGCTACAATGGGGGCACCTGCAACCTGATTCTGGAATCCAGCCCTTCATTGTCAAGCTGTAAGGTAACCAGGGAACTTCTAGTAAAGGATTTTGCATGATGTAATTAATACGAATTCAAGGATTTAACTACAAAGGTGAGAATTGGGTTTCCTTTGTCAAGACAACACTGGCAGGGGTGTAGCTGACACATTAGAGGAAGAAATACAAAGGGACAGACATCTTACTATTAGGAGTTTGTAGACAAATAATGATACAGGCTTGATTTGGCTCAAGTTGGTGGGGATGAAGCACAGGTGATGTCACAGATACTTAAACAATAAAATTAATAACCATTTGGGCAGAAAAGTGGATATGAGTAATGAGTTAAAGGAAAAGTCTAGCATGCCTTCCAGGTTTTGGTGTGTGTGGCAACATAGACAGTGCCACCATGAGAAGGGATTCAGACAGTTAAGTTTGATGAATATAAATGTTAAATGATCAGCAAGACATTCATGTAGCAATCCCCAGTGTGAAGCACGAGCTCTTTGCTTTTCTCTCTCCCTTCTTCCCTCCCTCCTTCCTCCATCTCTCTCTCTCCCATTTTTGTAGGTTGGAAATTTTGAAAATTATTCCTATGGAAATATTGTCCTGCATTATTTTCCAGCTAAAATCTGTATCTTTCCATATCTTACCAACAACATAGCATCCTAATGCAAGGAGGAAAGATCAAATTTTTTATAAGTAAACTGTCCTTGCATGGGAATCTCCTGTCTGTCACTTACTCATTTCTTCATTTAGGTGGCAGAGTTAGTCTCAAGAAAATATAGCCTTCAAGTCAGTAGACTTAAGTCTGAAAACCAGACATGTGACCAGACATGTTAGGTTGTCATTCAATATTTTTTGAGCTTCAGTTTTTTCTTTTGTAAAATGGCATAATAACATATACCTGGTAGTGTTCATTTGGAGATGAAAAAAACTAAGATATATAAAATTCTTAGTTGATGCCATGTAGTAAGCATTCAGTAAATATTAACCAATAACCACAGGCATACTAATATGTAGTGTATGCAAACTGTGTGGTGCAATGTGGTTATTAAATTGTTCTTGTTAATAGCTAAGCAGAATGTAAGATTAAAATGCTATAAAATATTTGAATAGAGAGTCTCTGTCTAGAAAGCTCTCTTCTCCTCTAACATTCTAATATTACGTATCCTTCAAAGAGAATTTCCAAAGGAACCACAGCAAGTCATTTTCCAATCTTCCTAGTTAGAATAACTTGCTTTTCCTTCTGTAGTCTCAGAGCAATTTTATAATACTTCTGTTACCATAATAGGCTAATTTATAATTATGCATGTGCTTAAAATAGTCTTCAGATCAATTTTGAGCTTGAAAAATATAAGGGTTATACCTTATTCATTTTTTAATTCTCCATCGACTGCAAGGATAGGGCTCAGTAAATGTTAAACTGGAATAGCTTGAATTCTTTGGACGCAACCAGCTGTTCTAACTTGATCTTACTGAGAAAACGGCTCACAACATATTAAAAAAACAATAGGAATATTGCAGTGGCTTGATCTAGATTACCATAACAGATGTGCAAGTGAGTCTCATGATCTGTTAGATATGCACATAGGAGAGAGGTTTTATTTTTCTCAATGTATGCATTTGCATAGAGGAAAATTAAGAGTTCCTTCTGTTTACATTCATCTAAGAGAAAGAAATGCCTTTTGCTTTGCTCAACTGGCAACATGTTTATGTTTTTCAAGTCTGCATTTATCATTAAACTATCCCAAGGAAATTAAAGGTCAATGTGAGTTCTTGGATATAAACACTTAAAAACTCTAGAATGTTAATTTGCTACTGTGTGGGAATTTGTGTTGTACACCTGTGGGATGGAAAATGATGTTATGCATTATATCTTTTACTTATATTAATAGTTTGTGTGTGTAAGAGTAACGGTTGCACTTATTATTTAAACTACACTAGGCATACTTTTTATAGTGGTAGCCATCCAGTATTTATAGTCCGCTATATTTTCCTTCTTTTTATTTTTTGAAAGATCAACTAAAACATCAGAGTTTGCATTACAGTCTCTAAAAAAATATGTTCCAGTCTAATTTCCCTCTTCCTAACCAAAGCTGTTCATTAAAACTTCATGATTTACATGTGTGTCTGTACGCATCCACAAACACACACACACACACACTCATGACCAACGTGATATTTGTATCACATGGGAAGAGGGTGCAATGGGACTCATTTTTATTACAGCTGTGGGAACTTGGAAACATTTCTTATCCTCTGAACTTGTTTTTCTTATCTGTGAGGGGGGAAATCATGCTACCTACTCAAAGCTGAAACTCCAGTACTTTGGCCACCTGATCCGAAGAGCTGACTCATTTGAAAGGACCCTGGGAAAGACTGAGGACAGGAGGAGAGGGGACGATGGAGGATGAGATGGCTGGGTGGCATCACTGACACAATGGACATGGATTCGGGTAGACTGCAGCAGTTGGTGACGGACATGGAGGCCTGGGATGCTGTGGTTCATGGAGTCACAAAGAGTCAGACATTACTGAAAGACTGAACTGAAGTGAACTCAAAGGATATAAGGGTATCATAAGAATTATAAACATTTCAAGTCCTGGGAAGAGTTCATGTGTTAAGCACTCAGTAAATACTGTTCTCCTTATTATATCTTTATGCATATTTAAATTCACAAATGCATAATTCATCAATCTTAGCTATTTTTTTTAATATTCAACTTTAGTCTTGGAATTCTTTCAATATTAACAGCAAGGGAATAAAGTAATTAATGTGTTCTTTTTAACTTTGATATGCATATGTGTATATATATATATCATACTCTTTTATTTACTCATATTCTTTCATGGATACTTAGAATTTTTAAAAATTATTTTAGAAACACTGTTGCAACGAGCATACTTTCATAGATTTCCCTCAGCAAATATGTAGGAGTTTCTTTTTCTTTCTTTCTTTTTTTTTTTTTTTTAGCATTAAACTTGTATATCTTTATTTTTTTAATGTAAATTTATTTATTTTAATTGGAGGCTAATTACTTTACAATATTGTATTTGTAGGAGTTCCTCTTAGCTATTTATAAAGATCATCAGGGTGGATGGAATATACACTTACAAATAAGTAGGGTCAAATCACTGCTCAAACTGCTCTGGACTTTCATCAACCTTGAATGAAAAGTTTATATTTCCTTACGTATTGTCATTGTATGATATTATCAGACTTCTTAATTTTTGTCAGTCTAAAGTTTTAACACCAGTATGTCACAAGTATTTAATTGTTTTATTGTGAATGCCCTGGTGACTCTGTTGGTAAAGACTCTGTCTGCAATGCAGGAGACCCAAGTTCAATCCTTGGGTTGGGAAAATCCCCCAGAGAAGGAAATGGCAGCGCACTCCAGTATTCTTGCCTGGAGACTTCCATGGACAGAGGAGCCTGGTGGGCTACAGTCCATGGGGTCGCAAAGAATCAGACATGACTGAGTGGCTTTCACTTTCATTTTTATCCTTTAGTTTGGGTATATTTTCTTATATTTATTGACTTCTTAGACTCCCCTTCTGTGAATTTCCTGCATACATTATAGATTTTCTTCTATTGTATAGTAATGATAGTGCTGGTGGCAAAATATGAGTTTTCTTCTATGTACAAGCTGCTCACAACTGTATTGTGAGGTTTATCTTTGTAATCCTATCTATGCTGTGCTGTGCTAAGTTGCTTCAGTCTCTTTGTGAACCTTTGGACTGAGGCCTGCCAGGCTTCTCTGTTCATGAGATTCTCCAGGCAAGAATACTGGTATAGGTTGTGTGCCCTCCTCCAGGGGATCTTTCCAACTCAGGGATTGAAACCATGTCTCCAGCAGCTATGCAATATAGGCAGATCCTTTACCTCTGAGCCACCAGGAAAGCCCTATATACACATATTTGTCAGTTTGTCTGTCTGTGCTCACACCATGAACTTCCAGATGTTCAAGCTGGATTTAGAAAAGGCAGAGGAACCAGAGATCAAATTGCCAATATCCGTTAGATCATCAAAAAACCAAGAGAGTTCCAGAAAAGCATCTACTTCTGCTTTACTGACTATGCCAAAGCTTTTGACTGTGATGGATCACAACAAACTATGGAAAATTCTGAAAGAGATGGGAATACCAAACTACCTGACCTGCCTCCTGAGAAGTCTGTATACAGATCAAGAAGAAACAGTTAGAACTGAACATGGGCCAACAGACTGGTTCCTAATCAGGAAAGGAGTACATCAAGGTTGTATACTGTTATACTGCTTATTTAACTTATATGCAGAGTACATCATGAGAAATGCTGGACTGGATGAAGCACAAGCTAGAATCAAGATTGCCAGGAGAAATATGAAGAACGTCAGATATGCAGATTACACTACCCTTATGGCAGAAAGAGAAGAGGAACTAAAGGGCCTCTTGATGATAGTGAAAGAGGAAAGTGAAAATGTTGGCTTAAAATTCAACATTGAAAAAACTAAGATCATGGCATCTCGTCCAATCACTTCATGGCAAATAGATAGGGAAACAATGGAAACAATGAGAGACTTTATTTTGGGGGCTCCAAAATTATTGAAAATGGTGACTGCAACCTTGAAATTAAAGGATGCTTGCTCCTGGGAAGAAAATCTATGACCAGCCTAGCTCAGTTCACTTCAGTCACTCAGTCGTGCCCAACACTTTGCAACCCCGTGGATGGCAGCGCACCAGGCTTCTCTATCCTTCACAAACTTCCAGAGCTTACTCAAACTCATGTCCATTGAGTCGGTGATGCCATCCAACCAGCTCATCCTCTGTCATTACCTTCTCCCATATTTAATCATTCATAGCATCAGGGTTTTTTCAAATGAGTCAGTTCTTTGCATCAGGTGGCCAAAGTATTGGAGTTTTAGCTTCAACATAAGTCCTTCTAATGAATATTCAGGACTGATCTCTTTTAGGATGGACTGGTTGGGGCTCCTTGCAGTGCAAGGAACTCTCAAAAGTCTTTTCCAACACCACAATTCCAAAGCATAAATTCTTTTTCACTCAGCTTTCTTTATAGTCCAACACTTATATCTATACATGACTACTGGGGAAAAAAAAAAAACATAGTTTTAACTAGACACACTGTTGTTGGTAAATTAATGTCTCTGGCTTTTAATATGCTGTCTAAGTTGGCCATAACTTTTCTTCCATGGAGAAACCAGCTTTTAATTTCATGGTTGCAGTCACCATCTGCAGTGATTTTGGAGCCCAATAAAATAAAGTCTATCACTGTTTCCATTGTTTCCCTATCTATTTGCTGTGACGTGATGGGACCAGATCCCATGATCTTATTTTCTGAATGTTGAGTTTTAAGCCAACTTTTTCACTCTTCTCTTTCACTTTCATCAAGAGGGTCTTTAGTTCTTTAACTAAAGATATGCATATCTTTAGATACACAACTGGGGTTATTGATATTTCTTCCAGCCATCTTGATTCCATCTTGTGCTTAATCCAGCCTGGCACTTTGCATGATGTACTCTGCATATAAGTTAAATAAGCCGGGTGACAATATACAGCCTTGACATACTCCTCTTCCAATTTGGAACCAGTCTGTTGCCCCATGTCCAGTTCTAACTGTTGCTTCTTGACCTGCATACAAATTTCTCAGGAGGCAGGTCAAGTATTCCCATCTCTTTCAGAATTTTCCACAGTTTGTTGTGATCCACACAGTAAAAGGCTTTGGTATAGTCAATAAAGGAGAAGTTGATAGTTTTCTGGAATTCTGTTGCTTTTTCGATGATCCAGTGGATGTTGGCAATTTGATCTTTGGTTCCACTTCCTTTTCTAAATTCAGATTGAACATCTGGAAGTTCACAGTTCATGTACTATTGAAGCATGGCTTGGAGAATTTTGAGCATTACTTTATTAGCGTGTGAGATGATTGAAACTGTGCAGTAGTTTGAGCATTCTTTGGCATTGCCTTTTATGGAACTGGAATGAAAACTGACCTTTTTCATTCTGTGGCCACTGCTGAGTTTTCCAGATTTGCTGGTATATTGAATGCAGCACTTTCACAGCATCATCTTTCAGGATTTGAAATAGCTCAACTGAAATTTGAAATAGCAGGTCAAAGGGTAACAGATTTTTTGCCAAGAGAATGCACTGGTCACAGCAAACATCCTCTTCCAAAAACACAAGAGAAGACTCTACACATGACATCACCAGGTGGTAAATACCAAAATCAGATTGATCATATTCTTTTCCTCCAAAGATGGAGAAGCTCTATACAGTCAGCAAAAACAAGACCAGGAGCTGACTGTGGCTCAGACCATGAACTTCTTATTGCAAATTCAGACTTACACTGAAGAAAGTAGGGAAAACCACTAGATCATTCTGGTATGACCTAAATCAAATCTCTTATGATTATACAGTGGAAGTGACAAATAGATTTAAGACATTAGATCTGATAGACAAAGTGCCTGAATAACTATGGTAAGAAGTTTGTGACATTGTATAGAAGGCAGTGATTAAGAACATCCCCAAGAAAAAAGAAATGCAAAAAGGCAAAATGGTTGTTGAGGAGGCCTTACAAATAGCTGAGAAAAGAAGAGAAGCAAAAAACAAAAGAGAAAAGGAAAGATATACCCATTTGAATGCAGAGTTCCAAAGAATACCAAGGAGAGAAAAGAAACTATTCCTCAGTGATCAATGCAAAAAAAAAATAGAGGAAAACAACAGAATGGGAAAGACTGGCACAGGAGGGCTGAGAAGAGCTACTCCATTTTCAAGGTCAGGATGGGCAGCTGCGAGGAGATACCCCTCGTTCAAGGTAAGAACCAGCAGCTGTGCTTTGCTGGAGCAGCCATGAAGAGATACCCCATGTCCAAGGCAAGAGAAACCCAAGTAAGATGGTAGGTGCTGTGAGAGGGCATCAGAGGGCAGACACACTGAAACCATAATCACAGAAAACTAGTCAATGTGATCACATGGACCACAGCCTTGTCTAACTCAATGAAACTAAGCCATGCTGTGTGGGGCCACCCAGGATGGGCGGGTCATGGTGGAGAGGTCTGACAGAATGTGGTCCGCTGGAGAAGGGAATGGCAAACCACTTCAGCATTCTAGCCTTGAGAACCCCATGAACAGTATGAAAAGGCAAAATGATAGGATACTGAAAGAGGAACTCCCCAGGTAAATAGGTGCCCAATATACTACAGGAGATCAGTGGAGAAATAACTCCAGAAAGAATGAAGGGATGGAGCTAAAGAAAAAATAAAACCCTGTTGTGGATGTGACTGGTGATGGAAGCAAGGTCCAATGCTGTAAAGAGTAATATCGCATAGGAACCTGGAATGTTAGGTCCATGAATCAAGGTAAATTGGAAGTGGTCAAAAAGATGGCAAGAGTGAACGTCGACATTCTAGGAATCAGAGAACTAAAATGGACTGGAATGGGTGAATTTAACTCAGATGACCATTATATCTACTACTGCGGGCAGGAATCCTCAGAAGAAATGGAATAGCCATCATGGTCAACAAAAGAGTCTGAATTGCAGTACTTGGATGCAATCTCAAAAACGATAGAATGATCTCTGTTCGTTTCCAAGGGAAATCATTCAATATCACAGTAATCCAAGTCTATGCCCCAACAGGTAATGCTGAAAAAGCTGAAGTTGAACGTTCTATGAAGACCTACAAGGTCTTTTAAAACTAACACCCCAAAAAGATGTCCTTTTCATTATGCTGCTGCTACTGCTAAGTTGCTTCAGTCGTGTCCAACTCAGTGCAACCCCATAAGATGGCAACCTACCAGGCTCCCCTGTCCTGGGATTCTCCAGGCAAGAACACTGGAGTGGGTTATTTCCTTCTCTAATGCATGAAAGTGAAAGTGAAGTCACTCAGTCCTGTCCTACTTTTCGTGACCCCATGGACTGCACCATTCCAGGCTCCTCTGTCCATGGGATTTTCCAGGCAAGAGTACTGGAGTGGGGTGCCATTGCCTTCTCCACCTTTTCATTATAGGGGACTGGAATGCAAAAGTAGGAAGTTAAAAAACACCTGGGGTAACAGGCAAATTTGGCCTTGGAATACAGAATAAAGCAGGGCAAATACTAATAGAGTTTTACCAAGAGAATGCACTGGTCATAGCAAATACCGCCTTCCAAAAACACAAGAGAAGACTACACATGGACATCACCAGAAGGTCAACATTGAAATCAGACCCATCATGATAATCTTGAAGGTCATGAAGATCTTTTTTGTACAGTTCTTCTGTGTACTCTTGCCACCTCTTCTTAATATCTTCTGCTTCTGTTAGGTCCATACCATTTCTGTCATTTATTGAGCCCATCTTTGCATAAAATGTTCCCTTGGTATCTCTAATTTTCTTGAAGAGATCTCTAGTCTTTCCCATTCTGTTGTTTTCCTCCTTTCTTTCTTTCCCAAGGAAAGGGAATGCTCAAATGCTCCCAATGCCAGAGAATGCTCAAACTATGGCAAAATGGCACTCATCTCACATGCTAGTAAAGTAATGCTCAAAATTCTCCAAGCCAGGCTTCAATAGCACAGGAACCGTGAACTACAAGATGTTCAGCTANGGAAAGGGAATGCTCAAATGCTCCCAATGCCAGAGAATGCTCAAACTATGGCAAAATGGCACTCATCTCACATGCTAGTAAAGTAATGCTCAAAATTCTCCAAGCCAGGCTTCAATAGCACAGGAACCGTGAACTACAAGATGTTCAGCTAGATTTAGAAAAGGCAGAAGAATCAGAGATCAAATTACCAACATCCACTGTATCATCGAAAAAGCAAGAGATTTCCAGAAAAAAATATCTACTTCTGTTTTATTGACTATGCCAAAGCCTTTGACTGTGTGGATCACAATAAACTGTGG
>SJYA01013085.1:0-11295 GCA_006410615.1 Neotragus moschatus
AAAAAAAAAAAAAAGATTTTTTGAATGTTTACTTATTTAAATATAACCATACTATACCTGTTGCCTACTAACATAAATAATATATTTTTATAGATCTTAAGTTAAATCATCTCAACACACACACATGAACATACACACATACACAACTATGTGGTAACTATGTAGATATAGTGATAAGTTATTTATCTTGATCTTGGAGATCTTTTCAGCATGTAAACATATATCAAAACATCAAGTTGTACCCCTTAAATATATGTAACTTTCATATGTAAAAGTTATCTCAATAAAGTATTTTTAAAAACCAAGCAAGTGGGAGAAAAAGGAAAATAACTATAATTAAAAAGAGAACAATTTAGCAGACTTCTGTTTACATACTGGGATATAAAAAGACTAAAAGAAGCCTGTTCCTAGCCTTACAATAAAAAAGGGCCAAATCAACTTCTAATTTACATCTTATAAAAATTAACTCAAAATAGATCATAGACAAAAATGTAAAATCTAAGATTACAAAAATTCTAGAAGAAAACATAGAAGAATTTGTGTGATCTTTGGCTTGCCAAAGAATTTTAAATATGATATCATGGAACAACCTGAAGAAGAAAAAAAATGATAAATTGGACTTACACACAACCCATATGTGAATGTTCATAATAGTTTTATTCATAGTTGCCCAAACTTAGAAACAACCCAGATGTCTTTCAGTGAATAAATGGATAAACAAACTGTAGTAATCAATACAATGGAAAGCTGTTTGTTAAAAACAACAAACTATTGATTCATTTTTTTAAAAAAAGCAGAACATGGATTCATTTAACTAAGTAAAAGAATTCAGATGCAAAATGTAACATTCTGGAGAAGGCAAAACTATAGGGATGGAAAACGTATCATTGGTTTCTAGGCATTCTCAGGGGAGGAAGCAGTGGGCAGAGGGATTGACTATAATAGGATGAGGGACATTTAGGAGTGTTGGGACCATTTTGTATAGTGTCCTGGTTGTGAGTTTGTCAAAATCCCTAGACCTGCACAACACAATGATTGAATTTTATTGCATATAAACTAATAAAAAAATCAACCATAACATAAGGGAACCCAGGATGGAATATAGACTATGATAACTGTATTGAATATGCTACAAATATATGACCTAATTACAATTTTAAAAGGTATGGAACAAAGAGTTGATCTAACTTTGGAAATTGTATTTATTGAATACTGTCAGGCTAAAGAAAAAAAGAATTTTATGCAAACATTGTATTTTAGTTGGTAAAGTTGTTTCTCACAGAAGTCTACTTAGAAATTCTGAATTTTCTTTACATATTTATTAGAGTAGAATAAATAAGTAGTCAGTTTCTCACTGTAACAGAAAGTAGTTACAGATAAGCTAAGGAGAGATTCTAGAATAAGCTTTGTAATGCTGGATTGGATTTGGAGTTAGCAGAGTACACCATAAGAAATGCTGGACTGAATGAAGCACAAACTGGAATCAAGATTGCTGGGAGAAATATCAGTAAAGTCAGATATGCAGATGACACCACCCTTATAGCAGAGAGTGAAGAACTAAAGAGCCTCTTGATGAAAGTGAAAGAGAAGAGTGAAAGTTAACTTAAAACTTAACATTCAGAAAACTAAGATCATGGTATCTGGTCCCATCTCTTCATGGCAAAAAGATAGGGAAACAATGGAAACAGTGGCAGACTTTATTTTTGGGGCTCCAAAATCACTGCCGATGGTGACTGCTGCCATGAACTTAAAAGATGTTTGCTCCTTTGAAGAAAAGCTATGACCAACCTAGACAGCATATTAAAAAGCAGAGACATTACTTTGCCAACAAAGGTCCATCTAGTCTAAGTTTTGGTTTTTCCAGTAGCCATGTACAGATGTGAGAGTTGGACTACAAAGAAAGCTGAGCACTGAAAAACTGATGCTTTTGAACTGTAGTATTGGAGAAGACTCTTGAAAGTCTCTTGGACTGCAAGGAGATCCAACCAGTCCTTCCTAAAGGAGATCAGTCATGGGTATTCAGTGGAAGGATAGATGCTGAAGCTGACTCCAATATTTTGGCCACATGGTGTGAAGAACTGACTCACTGGAAAAGACCCTGATGCTGGGAAAGATTGAAAGTGGGAGGAGAAGGGGCCGACAGGATGAGATGGTTGGATAGCATCACTGACTCAATGGACATGAGTCTGAGTAAACTCCAGGAGTTGGTGATGGACATGCTGCAGTCTATGGGGTCTCAAAGAGTTGGACATGACTGAATGAACTGAACTGACATACATAAATATATCTTTTCTCTAGAGTCTAGAAACTGTGACACTCTCATAGCAATGAACACACCCAGAACTCAGAGATCTCAGTGTCTAACTACGTTCTCTAGTAAGAGGAACTAGGGTTCCTTGAGAACTGGATGATACTAGGGCTATGTCAGAAAAAGTACAAAATGAATCTGGAAGATTTTGTAGGGTCAGAAAGAAGGATGTCTCAAAAGAATTCATGAGCCAAGATGAAAGAATTACCAATGGCCAAAAATGGAACAATTTGAGCAATAAATTACTGATAATATTTTATGCAATCCAAAGGATAAAACTAGTGTCCATGATCCATATTGATATAAATGAATAATTGAATAAATAAATATGTGAAGGATAAAGAAAACCTTAAAAATAATTTAAATTTAAAAAGTAGGTGGAATGAGGGAAATAGAAAATCAACATTAGAACACCAGAGTAATAATTGCTTCAGGAAGGATCTATTATCCATTCATTAATGCTAAAATTAGTTGGCAAAATTTAACAAGAGAAAGGGTATTTGCATAGACAAAATATTTATTGAATAAAAAGAAAATTAGTAACTTGCCTGAGAAACCTACTAGGTGCAACATTCAAGTTTAATGTCTCCAGTAACATGACAGAAAGATATCACATATTTCTAAAGAAGGACACTTCACTATCTCTAAGGCTTTCTTCCCTCAAATCCGTTAAGCCAATCCAATCATAAGACAGTATCAGACACCCTTAAATTGAGGGCCATTATCCAAAATATTTAGCCAGTATTATTAAAAAGCATCAGGATCTTGAGGACAAGGGAAATATGAAAAACTGTCACAGATAAGAGGAGACAAAAGGAATTTATCATGACAACTGAGTCCCTTGGACAGCAAGGAGATCAAAAAAGTCAATCCTAAAGGAAATCAACCCTGAATATTCATTGGAAGGACTGATGCCGAAGCTAAAGCTCCAATACTTTGACCACCTGATCCAAATAACTGACTCATTGGAAAAGACCCTGATGCTGAGAAAGATTGAAGGCAAGAGAAGAGGATGGCATTCATTCATACTAAGGATGAGATGGTTGGATGGCATCACCAACTCAATGGACATGAGTTTGAGCAAACTCTGGGAAATGGTAATGGACAGGGGAGCCTGGCATGCTGCAGTCCCTGGGGTCACAAAAAATCGGACATGACAGCACATGAACAACAAAAAATGCAATGATGTGTCCTGAATTGGATTCTGGATCAGAATAAGGATATTAGTGTAAAAACTGCTGACATCTGAGTAAATTCTGTAGTTTAATTAATAGTATTGTATCAACATTAATTTCTTAGTTTTGACAGTTTGCAAACATTGTGGTTACATGAAATGTTGAAAGAAGTTGGGTGAAGTGTACATCCAATCATTTGTGTTATCTTCTGTAATTTTAAAATGATTTTAA
Source organism: Neotragus moschatus (assembly GCA_006410615.1). Lineage (NCBI taxonomy): Eukaryota > Metazoa > Chordata > Mammalia > Artiodactyla > Bovidae > Neotragus > Neotragus moschatus. The sequence continues at coordinate 3,715 of SJYA01013085.1, forward strand.
AACAAAAAGATTTTGGAAAACTAAAGAAAAAATTAGTGAGAAAAGTGGCCTTGTTTTACATTTTTGAAAATCCTATTTAATGAACAGCTTAATGAAAATCAGCTGGATTCTGGATTTTGCATTTAGTTTGCTGCAACACTGTGTGTCATATAGCTTCTGGAAAACCCCACACCACACTTGTGAGAAAATGAGAGTGAAACGGCAAATAATAGTATCATAAAAAAAGGCAGGTTTGACCTTCTGAATTCCTGAAAGGGCTTGTGTATCTCCAAGCCCTGGAACACATTTGAGAACCACCGCATTAGAATAACACTTCTAAGTTCTGTTTACCACTGAAGGGTGATTGGTGAGGTTCAGATGGAATTGAACTGCTGCTTCCTTTTTGGAGATGAGCCTATCAAAAGCGTATATTCTGGAAGTGAATGTTTAATTCAGAAGAATGCTGTCAAGCTCATTTTTGGCTGTGCTTAAACTGTACTGTTCTTCCCTGGTGGCTCAGAGGGTAAAGCATCTGCCTGCAATGTGGGAGACCTGGGTTCGATCCCTGGGTAGGGAAGATCCCCTGGAGAAGGGAAAGGCAACCCACTCCAGTACTCTTGACTAGAAAATCCCATGGACGGAGAAGCCTGGTAGGCTACAGTCCATAGGGTCGCAGAGTCGGACATGACTGAGTGACTTCAGTTCACTTCAAACTATACTGAATATCAAGGAGAGATAAGAGGCCTTCTTAAATGAACAGCACAAAGAAGTAGAGGAAAACAATACAACAGGAAAGACTAGAGATCTCTTCAAGAAAATTAGAGATATCAAGGGAATATTTCATGCAAGGATGGGCATGATAAAGGACAGAAATGGTAAGGACTTGACCGAATTAGAAGAGATTAAAAGAAGTGGCAACAATAAACAGAAGCATTATACTAAAAGGTCTTAATCACCAGGATAATCACAATGATGTGATCACTCACCTAGAGTCTGGTATCCTGGAGTGTGAAGTCAAGTGGGCCTTAGGAAGGGAAGTGAAAGTCACTCAGTTGTGTCCGGCTCTTTGTGACCCCATGGTATGTAGCCTGCCAGGCTCCTCTGTCCATAATTCTCCAGGCAATTCTACTCCCTCTCCAGGGGATCTACCCAAACCAGGGATTGAACCCAGGTCTCCTGCACTGCAGGCAGATTCTGTCTGAGTCACCAGAGAAGAGACGGTGTCACCCTGTTTATTTAACTTCTATGAAGAGTAGATTATACAAAATGCCAGGCTAGATAAATCACAAGCTGGAATCTAGATTGCCCAGAGAAAAATCAACAACGTTAGATAAGTAGATGATACACTGTAAGGCAGAAAGTGAAGAGGAACTAAAGAGCCTCTTGATGAGGGTGAAAGAGGAGAGTGGAAAAGCTGGCTTAAAACTCATGGTACGGGAAGGGAGGTGGGAGAGAAGTTCAGGATAGGGAACGCGTGTACACCCATGGCCGACTCATGTTGATGTATGGCAAAACCAATACAATATTGTAAAATAAGTAGCCTCCGATTAAAATAAATACATTTAAATTAAAAAAAAATAAATCTACCAGAGGGAGGCGGAAACCTCAACATTTGGAAAACAAAATTATAGCATCTTGTCCCATCACTTCATAGTAAATAGAAGGGGAAAAAGTGGTAGCAGTGACAGATTTTATTTTCTTGGGTTCCAAAATCTCTCTGGACAGTGGCTGCAGCCATTAAATTATATGACGTCTGCTCCTTGAAAGAAAAGCTATGATAAGTCTAGACAGTGTATTAAAAACCGGAGGTATCCCTTTGCCGACAAAGGATCTGATCTTTGCCGAGCTTCCCGACCCAGGGATCGAACCCATGTCTGCCACATTGCAGGCAGATGCTTTACCCTTTGAGCCACCAGGGAAGCACAGTATAGTTTAGGCACAGCCAAAAATGAGCTTGACAGCATTCTTCTGAATTAAACATTCACCTCCAGAATATACGCTTTTGATAGTCTCATCTCCAAAAAGAAAGTTCAGTTCAGTGGGTTTTCCATTAGTCACGTATGGATGTGAAAGTTGGACGATAAAGAATGCTAAGCATCAAAGAATTGATGCTTTCAAATTGTACTGTTGGAGAAGACTTTTGGGAGTCCCTTGGACTGCAAGACCTAACCACTCAATGCTAAAGGTGAAGCCTGAGTAACTTGGCCCTATGATATATAGAGCCAACTCATTGGAAAAGACTCCTATGTGGGGAAAGATTGAAGGCAAAAGGAAAAGAGGGTGGCAGAGGATGCGATGGTTAGATAGCCTTGCAGACTACATGGATATGAATCTGAGCAAACTCTGGAGATGGTGAAGGACAGGGAAGTCTGGCATGCTGCAGTCCATGGGATTGCAAAGAGCTGAACGTGACTTAGTGACTGAACAACAAAGACGATACTGAACAGATGACTTTATTACTACTCAATCAAACTTTCTGATCTGTATAGGAGTTCTGTTCTGTATTTCAATTAGTTCAGAACTTGGATTGGTGTCAGAGATGTTATTTTCCTCCTAAATTCACAATGTGAGCTTTATATGACTAGATGTAGCCCGTGATAGAAGAATAAAAGAGGCCAAAGTGGCAATAAATAGGAAGTGATGGAAAAAAAGTCGTCCAAAGAATTCAGGTCCACCAGAGAAACACTTGGATTCTTTCTCTGAGCTCATTCCAGACAAAGAATAGCCTCTTCTTTGTGTGATATCTGTAATGCTAGATGTACTTAGGTTCAAAAGCATTAGTAACAAAGTAAATGGCTATCGTATGTGTCCAGTTATAAAAATTCTCTTTCTCCCATGACGAAAGCTCAACTGCTCATTTTCACTCTGAAGTTCCAATTCATCTTCCTCTCAAACTAAATTCTAAGGGGAGCTCACTAAGCCATTTCAATATGGTATTCTCTGAGAAAGGAAAACCTGGCAGCCCAGACTCACCCCCCTTTCCAAACTCGGAAGAGAGCCGCTGCCCACAGAGTCCATAATCATAACGTGTTCCAAAATCTTGCTTTGTGGCTGAATTTTTGATGTACCTCTAAAACTAAACTTGCACAATCTCTTTCTCTTTTACTATTTACTGTTTCTCTTTCGTTTGTACTCCACTAATCCAGAATTTTATATAACTGAAACACCACGCCTATGATTCCTATTTAATAGAAAATTGAAAATTATTTCCTTATTGAAAATGTTTCGGGCCCTTAAGAATAAAATATTTAACATACAGCAGTGTTAATTCTATTTATCATTTTTTAAAATATAAATTTATTTTAGTTGGAGGTTAATTATTTTACAATATTGTATTGGTTTCGCCATATATCAAAAATTAACACTGCTGTATGTTAAATATGAAAGTTAAGAGAATCCTAAGAGTTCTCATCACAAGGAAGAAGTTTTGCTTTGAATTTTGTATCTCTGTAAGATGGTGGATATTCGCTAAACTTATTGTGGTAATCATTTCATGATGTATGAAAGTCAAATCATTATACCATATACCATAAACTTATACAGTGCTGTATGTCAATTATAACTCAATAAAAAAAAGAAAAAAAGAATAAAGTATTTTATTTTCAAAGCAGTTATTATTTCAAAACTAGTCGAAAGATTAAAGATTCTTTTTTTTTCTTGCTTCCTGGTCTAGCAACCCCCTTTCTTATAAATTTTGGGACTTCTGGTATAAGTCTATTAAGAACCATAACTCCTCCCTTTCATTCCATTTATAAATATTCAGTATCACCCTGATGCTGGGGAAGATTGAGGGCAGGAGAAGCAGGCAACAGAGAATGAGATGGTGGATGTCATCACTGACTCAATGGACATGAGTCTGAGCAAACTCCGGACAGGGAAGCCTGGTGTGCTGTAGTCGCAGGGTTGCAAAGAGTCAGACTGAGTGCCTGAACAACAATGGCTATATCTGTACTTTGTAGAGAAAAACTTCTACTTCCATAAGAAATAGTCTGTAAATTTAATTCTTCTTAACCTAGTCTTGTGGTTTGATGATCTTTTTCTACAAAAGTCTGTAATAAGTCTGTAATAATTACAAATGAATAATAATGCTGACATGTACAACATAAAGGACACTTAGACAATATTTATTCCCTGGTTTTGGTGACACACATAAGTGTTTCTGAGGCACAAGATTTTTTATATATCACCCATTTTGAGATATTTAGAACACTTAAAAGTTCTGTGCCAACTGTAGAAGTTGACATTTAAACACGTTGGTTTAACTTGAAAAGTTTGATGTAAAATAAATTACAGAGCTATTATCTCGAAAATTGAAGATGTTTCTATGTGACTTTAACATATCTCTAATTTGTGCAGGCTAACAATGGTTGCAGAATCTATCAGTATTAGATTACAAAACCACTTGGAACTGGTCTGACTAAATCATCTTTTTTGCTTTTCCTAATTGTGAAACTGATTCTGAAACTGATTCTGAAAATATGTACACACCATACTTTAAATGACTGCATATGCTTGTTTCTATTTTGTGAGGACTTTTTCTTTTTTTTTTAATTTCAGTATTTACTTTATTTTACTTTACAATACTGTATTGCTTTTGCCATACATTGACATGAATCCGCCACGGGTGTACATGAGTTCCCAATCCTGCACCCTCCTCCCATCTCCCACCCCATATCATCTCTCTGGATCATCCCCGTGCACCAGCCCCAAGCATCCTGTATCCTGTATCGAAGATAGACTGGCAATTCGTTTCTTACATGATAGTATACATGTTTCAGTGCCATTCTCCCAACTCATCCCAGCAATCCCCCTGCTGGGCATACATACTGAGGAAACCAGAATTGAAAGAGACACATGTACCCCAATGTTCATTGGAGCACTATTTATAATAGCTAGGACATGGAAAAAACCTAGATGTCCATCAGCAGATGAATGGATAAGAAAGCTATGGTACATATACACAATGGAGTATTACTCAGCCATTAAAAAGAATACACTTGAATCAGTTCTAATGAGATGGATGAAACTGGAGCCGATTATATAGAGTGAAGTAAGCCAGAAAGAAAAACACCAATACAGTATACTAACACATATATATGGAATTTAGAAAGATGGTAATGATAACCCTGTATGTGAGACAGCAAAAGAGACACAGATGTATAGAACGGACTTTTGGACTTTTTCAATTTAAGCTTTTTTAATACTAGCAAATACTCTCTTCTCATTACCAAATTCCTAAGCACAGTATAGTTTCACTGTGAAGGAGAATACCATCTTTGGGGGCTCTAAATATTCTATGAAGACAAGTGGCTTCACTGAAGGTGATGATTGGCCATGTGTTAAACAGTGACATTTCAACGCACTTTAATTTTGGTCAGAAACAGACTCAAAGTTAAACAACTTACGCAAATAAGCGGTGATTGAAGTTGACCATTTTAAAATAGGGACAATGAGCATGAAAAATCGAGATGAATGTATTGCTTCCATTTCATGGACAACATGACTTAAAAGCAGGCCACTGCCATTGTGCTTTAATTTAAATGGATAAAATGTTTTCATTGTCTCAAAAACCAATTTACTTTCAATAACATTCATGATATATTTTTCTTGGTTTGTGTGTCTCCTTGGAAAAGCATCAGCAAGAGTTGTTGGCTATGGAAAAGAATTCACTTAGTCTTTTACTGGGCTTCGAGGGTGGTGGAAAACTAGATTTCTCTGGATAAGTTGCCATTGGCCATTTAAAATGTATAGTGTTTCTCCTTAGACTAAACTTATTCAATATATTTGTATTCTGGGATGAAATCTGAAAAGTGACTGATGGCAGGGAAACAGGACAAGATCTGTTTCATAGCAGATTTGTTATTCAAGCTAGCTTTAGAAAGAAATATGTCCTAGAGAGGTCTTCATCAGCTTAGACTGGACCAAGGAATGTGATCACGGACCACAGATACTCTGCCATCCAGCTGGCTTCCCGTATCAATTAGTGAAGTGGGGCTGTCAAATTTTAGCAGGATTAGGTGGCCAGAGAGTGGCTCAGTTGGGCCTCTATATGTGCCCACCATCTAAAATGCTGCACCATTACCCCTACAAAATGCTGACAGAGCAAATGTCTGTGGTGGAAGTTACTAGTGAGGAAGTCCAACAGATGAAGAGAGACCTCCTGGAACTAATCTTGGTCCCTCTGCAGCTGGACTGTGCCTAATCCCTGGGGGCAAGCCTAGCACCTCATGCTCTTCAACGCTACTTCTGGTCCATGGACGCTCAACTGAGTGGTGAAATTGGTGACCTCGACACAAGCTAGAAAATAGGAGGGAACAATGGATTGTAAATATTTTCAAAAGAACAAAGGGTCTCAGGCCCCTAGGCTGTGTAGAAAATAAACAAGGCAGCTGACAAAACAGAGTATCCTGAGAGCTCTTCAAAAGAGTTTTNTAGCACCTCATGCTCTTCAACGCTACTTCTGGTCCATGGACGCTCAACTGAGTGGTGAAATTGGTGACCTCGACACAAGCTAGAAAATAGGAGGGAACAATGGATTGTAAATATTTTCAAAAGAACAAAGGGTCTCAGGCCCCTAGGCTGTGTAGAAAATAAACAAGGCAGCTGACAAAACAGAGTATCCTGAGAGCTCTTCAAAAGAGTTTTGGTAGCTTATGATAAGAAAAGAAGCTATTTGGATATGTTCAGCTTTTCCTTCCACAAGAAAGCAACAGGGGGTACAGTTTGGGCTCCTGGAGACCTGAGGAGAGTCACAGCTATCACTGACACCACAAGAAGTCCACGGTGGTTAAAAACAATAAAGACAATAAACCCTTTTCTATTCCTCAGCCTCTGTCCCTGTGTAGGCACTTAGCCATCCTCCCTGCTTAGTTGACCTTCACCATTATTTCCACCCTTGATCCATCTGTCTTTTCTCTACCAAAAAGTTTTAAGAACCTCTCAGGCATAGTAACCAGCTTTGAACTTGAATAATTACTAGGTGAGGTTCAAATGCATGGGGTGTATATGATCCATTTTCATGGGAGTGCATGAAAACGCACTTCCTTCTTCCTCAGTTAGTTCAAGTCATCCTAGTTCTCCTGGTAATAGAGGAGAATGATCTCAAAGGGTATAAATGGAGAGAAAAACAGGAATATAAATCTAGTAGGTGCAGAGTAGCTTTGGGAGAGTGGTGGAGAAATAAAAATTGAGAAAGCACACAACGTGTTTTTGAAAAGCTGGGAATGGAAGCAATGGAAATCTCATGAAATCCTTTGTTTCAACTTAGTGCATTAACAGTTTGAGTGCTGGTAGAAGAATTCAAGCAAAGAAGAAAGGAAAATACTCTGATGTGGGAGAAATCACAAAAACTGAGGCAGTCAAATGAGACAGTTATCTGTAGAAATAAAAAACAAATTGTGAAGATATAAAGGAAAATTATGAAAGGAAGCAGAGAAAAAGCACCATGGGAGGAAGCTTGTAAACAAAAGCACAAAGAAAGAAAATGAATCACAACTGACCAGGAGGATGAAAAGAGAAAAATGGAAAAAATAGATTTAAACAAAAAAGGAGACAATGATAAGAAAAAACTCTTTCAACTAAAAGCAAACTTAAAAAAAAAAA
>SJYA01013086.1:0-10791 GCA_006410615.1 Neotragus moschatus
TGCTAATTTATTTGTAATGTTTATTACTCTGAGACAATTGACAAAGGTAATTTTAGCCCACATTTGATTTAGTTCCAATATCATATTTTTCTATTTCATTTCTAAATGCTAATTTCATGAAGTAGGCAAATATGAATGAACCGCTTTGATTAAGTATACTTTGTCCTTATAACGTCGTCTGCTCTTAGCTTCTATTTCAATAGCCATCCTCAGTTTTTAGGTATGACAAATGAAGAAAATAGCAAAATTACTTAAATATTTGGCTTTTATTTCTAAGAGAAATTTTCTCCAGTTTCCCAAAGATGTCAAATATGTTTTCCATGTGATAATAATTTTGATTTTCAGAGGATTCTTTCCTTAATAGTAAAAACTGGGGCTTCTAAACAATAGTTTGTTTAATATTTATTTTGTCTTGTGCAAGAAATTAAGGATGAAACAAATTTTGGGGTTTAAAAAAAACCCAAACTATATTGTCAATTATATTATCATGAACCAGGTAGAATTTTTGTTATCAGGAGAACAGAATGATGTGAAGTTTTATTTGATTATGCTGCCAAATGATATAAGGAAAAGTAAATTGGAAATTAAGAATATAACAGTTGCCTTGAAGTGAGNATGAAACAAATTTTGGGGTTTAAAAAAAACCCAAACTATATTGTCAATTATATTATCATGAACCAGGTAGAATTTTTGTTATCAGGAGAACAGAATGATGTGAAGTTTTATTTGATTATGCTGCCAAATGATATAAGGAAAAGTAAATTGGAAATTAAGAATATAACAGTTGCCTTGAAGTGAGTATTTGTTATATGTCAAAAGTATGAAGTTCAGACATTTCGTTGTGAACTGTTTGAGCTGACAACACTTGTTTCCTTAGGGACAAATTATCTTCTGCAGACTTTATGTCTGAAGTATGGGTATTTTTCTTTGAAACACCAAAAAAGAAAAAAAAAGATTTAGATTTTAGTTTATGAGCAATTGAGTTGAACATTAAAATTATGCATGCCACTTAAAAAAGTTTTATTTTTTTGACTTAAAATTTTTTTTGAATATTTTTATTGAAATGTAGTTGGTTTACAAAGTTGTCTTAGTTTCAGGTGTATAGCAAAGTGACTTATATATATGTGTGTATATTCTTTTTTTATAGTCTCTTCCATTATATGTTATTATAAGATATTTAGTGTAGTTCCCTGTGCTGGACAGTAGATCCTTGTTGCTTATCTATTTTTGTGTATAGTAGTATGTATATTTTAATCCCCTCATCGTAATGTATCCCTATACTCTTTTAGTAAGCATAAATTTCTTCTCTATGTCTTTAAATCTATTTCTGTTTGTAAATACGTTCAGTTTTTCACTACTGAGAATAATGTTTGCTATAGGCTTATCATATATGGCCTTTACTATGTTGAGGTAGGTTCCTTCTATGCACGTTTTTTAAAGAATTTTAATCATAAAACAGACTACCTCCGCTGCAGAAGTTATGGCCCTATCAGAATCTTTTTTCGAGCCTCTTGTAACTGGTGATCAGAAGGCCTCTTTGGCCAATCTTTCTCCATAGCTCCACCTGTTCAGGCACTTAGAGGGCTCCTTGCCTGGGGTCCTTCTCTGTTGTGCAGTGCATCAGACACATAGAGGGCCCCCTGGCTGGGGTCCTACTCTGTAGATCAGCACATCAGACACTTAAAGGAACACCCTGGGTGGGGTCCTTCTATGTAGTTCAGTGCCTTAGGCATTTGATGGGCCAGCCTCTCTGTTGTTCAGCTGCTGATGCTGGAGTGTGGAGAGAGAGAGCCTATGGTGATGGCTCCACCCTCAACGTGTGACTCAGCAGTATCACCTTTCTTCCATGGCTGCCTGGCTATCCTCCACTGGCATTTCCCACCACGATCTCCTCCTTTACATCCCCTCAATCCGTCTCTCTGAAGTCAACAGCAGCCCTCGCCCTGGGATTGCTCCACAGTCCCTAAACTTCAGCTCCCAGCTGCTGCCTCTTCAAGGAGACCAGCGTTCCTGTCCAGGGTATGTATGGCTGCAGCAAGGACTATCTGATTCTCATTCCATTTAAGCTGCCACAGATCAGCTGTTTCACTCGCAGCCTTAAATGTTTCTTCTCTGACTCAGACAGTTGCCCTGCTGTGGGGATCAGACCCCTGCTTCAGTGCCCCACCCACTGAGGGCAGGTACAGTCCTACTAACTCTCCCGTTTTCCCCCTAGTTCCTTTGTCCTCCTGAGTTTTGTGCGGTTCTACATATTCGTTTCCACTGGTCAGGTCCTGTTCCCTCTCAGCTGGTGTGCTCCATGGCTTTCTTTGTCTGCAGGTGTATTCCTGATACATCTGTGGAGAGAGATGTATTCCACGTCCACCTACTCCTCTGCCATCTTGTTCTCTCTTAGATGTACCCATCTAAGAGATTTTTGATTGCATGATAATTATTTTTTTGATACTGAGCTGATTGTAGATTTTGGAGACTAATCCCTTGTTAGTTGCATCAGTTGCAAATATTTTCTGCCATCCTGTAGGTTGTCTTTTTTTTTTTTTTTTTAAATGATGTCCTTTGCCATGCTAAAGCTTCAAATTTTAATTAGGTCCCATTTGCATTTTTTTTTCATTACTCTTGGAGATAGGCTGAAAAGGATTATTATTGCTATGATTTATGCCAAAGAATGTTCTGCATGTGTTTTCCTCTAGAAATTTTATGGTATCCAGTCTTACCTTTAGGCCTTTAATCTATTTTGAGTTTGTTCTTGTGTATGATGTTAGAGAATGTTCTGAAATCATTCCTTTGCATATAGCTGTCCAATTTTCCCTGCAGTATTTATTGAAGAGACTGTGTTTTCTCTATTTTATATTCTTCCTTCCTTTGTTGTATATAGATTAATTGGCCATATGTGCATGGGTTTATTTCTGGGCTGTCTGTTTTGTTCGTAGATTTTCTGTATTTCTGGTTTTGTGCCAGTACCACACTGTTTTGATTTCTGTAGCTTTGTATTATAATCTGAAGTCAGGAAACCTGATTCCTCTCTCTCTGTTTTTTTCTCAAGATTGCTTAGGCCATTCACTGTCCTCCATGTTTCCATACAAATTTAGTTTTTTGTTTGAGTTCTGTGAATAATTACTTTGGTAATTTGATAGAAATTGCACTAAATCTGTAGATTGCCTTGGGTCATATAGTCACTTTGACAATATTGATTCTTCCAATCTAAGAATAAATTATATCTTTCCATTTGTTTTTGTCATCTTCTATTTATTTCATCAGCATCTTATTGTTTTCTGATTACAAGTCTTTGCTTCCTTAGGTAGGTTTATTCCTAGGTATTTTATTCTTTTTGATGCTATGGTAAATAAAATTATTTCCTTGTTTCTCCTTCTGACCTTTTGTTAGTGATAGGAACACAACAGATTTCTATGTATTGATTTAATATCCTCCAAGTTTACCAAATTCATTGAGTTTTAGTATCTGCAGGATTTTCTGTGTATAGTAATCTGCAATCAATGACAGTTTTGCTACTTCTTTTCCAATTTTATTTCCTTTCATTTCTGTTTCTTTGATGGCTGCTTGTATTTGTCTTATGTATAGAGGTGCTCCTATGTTGGGTGCATATATATTACAGTTATATCTTCTTGGGTTGATTCTTTGATCATTATGTAGTATCTTTCTTTCTCTCTTGTAACAACCTTTATTTTAAAGTTTATTTTGTCTGACATGAATACTGCTACTCTAGATTTCTTTTGACTTCTACTTGCATGGAATACCTTTTCCCATCCCCTCACTTTCAGTCTATATGTCTCTCTAGATCTGAAATGGGTCTCTTGTAGACAGCATGTATATGGGTCTTGTTTTTGTATCCATTCAGCCTAAGTATTTTGATTGGAGCATTGAATCTTTTTCCATTTAAGGTAATTAGTGATGTTTGTTCTTATTACCATTTGTTGATTGCTTTGGGTTTGTTTTTGCATTTGTTTTCTTCCCTTGCTCTTTCATTGTCTTGTGATTTTATGACTATCTATAGTATTGTGTTTGGATTCTGTTTTCTTCATGTGTATATCTACCATAGATTTTGGGTTTGTGGTTACTGTGAGTTTTTGGTATAGAATTCTCTGTATATATACATAATTATTTTAAGTTGCTGATCTATTTAACATCAAATGCATTTTAGATATTCTGCATTTGTACTCTCCTCTCACAGATATTAGTTTAAATATCATGTTTGTGTGTGAATGATTTCCTATCTTTGTGTATGTTTGCCTTTATTGGTGAGTTTACCCATTCTATTTTCTCTGTTTCTAGTTGTGGACTTTTCTGTTCTGCTTAAAGAAATTCTTACAGCATTCGTTGTAAAGCTGGTTTGGTGGTGCTTTTGCTTATCTGCAAAGCTTTTGATTTTGCCATTGCATCTGAATGAAAGCCTTGCTGGGTAGCGTATTCTTGGTTGTAGGGTTTCTGCTTTCATCACTTTGAATATATCACACCACTCTCTTCTGGCCTGCAGAATTTATGCTGAAAAACCAGCTGAGAATCTTATGAGGATTCCTTTGTTTGTTTTTTGTTGCTTCATTCTTGTTGCTTTTAATATTTTCTCTTTGTCTTTAATTTTTGTCTTTTTTATTAAACATGTCTTGGCATGTTTCTCCTTGGGTTTATCCTGTGTGGAACTCTGTGCTTTCTGGACTTGGGTGACTGTTTCCTTTTCAGTTATTATCTCTTCAAATATTTTCTTTGGCCCTTTATCTCTCTTTCTCTTTCTGAGACCCTTATAATGCAAATGTAGCATTTGATATTGTCCCAGAGGTCTCAAATTTCATTGTTTCTTTTTATTCTTTATTCTGTTCCATGTCAGCAGTTATTACCATTCTGTTTTCCAGCTCAGTCATCTGTTTTTCTGCCTCATTTATTCTGCTATTGACTCCTTCTAGTGTATTTTTCATTTCTGTTATTATATTCTTCAACTCTCATTGGTCTTTATTTTTCTAATTCTTTGTTAAAACTTCTTGTAACTTCTCTGTGCATCCATTCTTTTCTTGAGTTCTTGAATCATATTTACAATCATTACTCTGAACTCTTTCTCAGGTAAATTGCCTATCTCCATATCACTGGTGGTTCTAGGGTTTTATCTTATTCCTTCATCTGGAACGTATCCTTCTGCTGGCTCATTTTCTAAACTCCTGTCTATACTTCTATTTGTATTTTTATGTATGTGGAAGTTTAGGTGTGTTTCTAAACCTTGGAGAAGCCTCCCTCTTTAGGGGATGTTCTTTGTGTCATCAAATGTGAGGGACCAGCTTTGGTCCCAGGGTAGGTTCTGACCAGTTTGCAGACTGTTAGACTATGTTATGTTAGACTGTTAGACTAGTTATGGGACTACAGACTATGGGACTGTTATTTCTTACTTCTGGTTTCTGATCCCTAGTGGTTGAGTCTGGTCTAGAGGCTTGTGCAGATTCTCTGTGGGAGGGCTTGGTGACTTCTCACTGGTGGATGGAGCAGGGTCTGGTGGGCAGGGCCATGTCAAGGGGTATGTCTAGAGGTGACTGTGGGCTCAGGAAGTCTTTAGGCAGCCTGTCTGATGGGTGTGACTGTGTGCTGACCTTGTTTTCTGTTTGTCCTGAGTGGTCCCAGTACTGGAGCCTGCAGGTTATTGGGTGGGGTCTTGGTTCTAATGTCCCTAGCAACCCATCAACCTTCACAAAAGCCCAGTAATGACTGACAGAGAGGCATGCCAAGGTTTTTCTTGTTCCTTTGCTCACTAGCATCAGTTCTGACTCATAGGCATGACTCCTTCAGCTAAAGGCAAGCTTGAATTAGTTCTTTAGAAACTACTGATGCTCTTTATACTTGGGATGAGTGACAAAAGGCCATCTTCCCAAGGGCTTCTCACAGGCTTCTGTAATATATGTATCCTAAGGGAGGGATATATTTTGCATGTAATGGATAATTATGTTTAAAAACAAGTAGTTAATGTCTTATAGAAGAATGTTATATTCCTGCTTCAGTCACTACAGATTACCTTGAAAAAAGAAATTTGGAAATATATTTATTCTCAAGTTTTTTCTAATATGTTTCTAATTCTTTTGCTATATAATAGTTCTTTTAAATATGTCCTTTGTGTTAAATTTCTTCTCTGGAAAAAAAAATTAGATATGTTTTATTACATTTTATCATGTGATTACATCAAAGGCTAAATAAGATCTTCTCTAAATATTTCCAGTAAAATGTTGAATTGTTTTCATGCTGTTAAATGAATTAGCTAATATTTCTCCCTTGACTGAATTATAGAGAAGTCATTATTTTAAAAAGTTAAGTCTTAATGATAATAGCTGACATTTATTAAGCATTTACTATGTACCACTTTTGTAAGCAATTTTTATTAATTATCTCATTAAATCCTTATAATAGCATCAAGCTATAAATATTTTCTAATGTGAAAAGGGGAATGGGAATGATATCGCTTATTTTATAAGCTTAGTTGTGAGGTTTGAAGGGTTAAAATAATGCATGATTTAGCAAATAGTAGAATTAAGTAAATTACTTTTATTAAAGTACTCAGTTTACACATGAGAAAACTAAGGCTTAAATAGTTTAACATTTTGCTAGTTTGAAGTTACACAGCTAGTAAGTGATGGAGGAGCTGGAAATGAACTTTTATCTTCATGAATCTGGAAAGTGAATCCTTAGCTGATATGCTATTTCCTATCAGATCTGTTGTATCCATACTGCACAGCTCTTAAAGTATGATATATTTATTGTACATGATTAGTTTCCTGTAAAAGGGACTTCAGATACTTGTTAGGGAGGAGCTACATTATCTTATTTGAAAATTATACCTTTGTAGACTTCTTTTCCAAATATAATGATTTGGAACTCTGGATTCTTGGAGTCTGAAGCTTACCCTTAGCACACAAGGTGAACAGTAATATTGTACCACATTTCTGAGTCCTTAAAGAAAAAAGATCATCCTCGTAACTTCACCATTATTAATTGAGGTCTTCCAGTACCTTGGACGGAGAAGGCAATGGCACCCCACTCCAGTACTCTTGCCTGGAAAATCCCATGGGCAGAAGAGCCTGGTAGGCTGCAGTCCATAGGATCACGAAGAGTCGGACACGACTGAGCAACTTCACTTTTCACTTTCATACACTGGAGGAGGAAATGGCAACCCACTCCAGTGTTCTTGCCTGGAGAATCCCAGGGATGGGGGAGCCTGGTGGGCTGCTGTGTATGGGGTTGCACAGAGTCAGACATGACTGAAGCGACTTAGCAGCAGCAGTAACAGTAGTGCCTTGGAATGGATTAGGAATGAAGTATGAAAAAGATAACAGTTCTTTTTATTAGCCTAAAGGAATTTTAAAAACACATAGAAACACACTGGTTTGTGACTGATTTCCAAGTTTTATGTTTATCAAAATTTCCTAAGCAAATCACAAATCTTATAAGCCTATAGGAAATTTTAAAAGTTGGATCAGTCCTTCAATGAGAGTATAATGAATTGTCATTTAACAACTTTTTCACTGGAAAGAAATGAAGTAAAATGTAATAAAGCAGCATTCTCACAGTATGCATAACTAGGAAATACATAATATTTCATATTGTGACAAATTATTATTAAGCCCCCTGGTATTCATTAGAATAACCATTAATGGTAATGAAATTGTATGGTGTTTATGTAGATATTATATGTAACTCCAGGAATTTTATTATAATCAAATATGAATGTATTTGTTGCTGTTTGAGACAGGTACGTGGAGTTTGCAATGGCTACATGCTGAAGCATTGAGCATTTCAGATCAATCATTTTTTTCTTCTTATTTATCATTATTAAAGAAAACATCTTCTTAAAAACTTTTATTCTTTGAAAATACGTTAAGTGTAATATTATGTAACTTGGGGAGGAGCATTTTCTGTTTCTACTAATTATACACTTTACTTTTTATGAAAAGAGAAGAGATGGGCAAAGGTGAAGCTGCTTGCGTGACTTGGTTCTTGGGCTCTCTGCAGCACCTAAGCTGGGCCCTGTTCTCTCATCCCTCATCTCCTGCCCATTTGCAAAGTGACAAAGTTAGGAAATGCTAACTGTTTGGACTGCTCCTCATGTCCTGTTTGCTCTGAGAGGTCTATTTTGTAATTCAAGGCCTGATGTTACCACCAAACTCTCTGCAAAGCTGACTGGCACAGCAAAATCAGGCTTTTAGGTTTTGTAGCAATTCTCATGGGCTTCCCTGGTGTCTCAGACAGTAGAGCTCTGCCTGCAGTGACCTAGATTTGATCCCTGGATCAAGAAGCTACCCTGGAGAAAGGAATGGCTACCCACTCCAGTATTATTTTCTGGAGAATCCCATTGACATAGGAGCAGTTCTCATACCTCTGATAAAACACACAGTCACTTACATGTTCTAAGTGTTGGCTAATGTAGATGATACTTTATTAGACTGAAAGTTCACTTGAGCTCAGAGATTTCAAAAGCGTATAGAATGGAGTTTCATGTATAGTAAGTACTCTATAAATGTTTGTTATTATTTTTTTTTTTATTTCTAATAGTACCTGGTTCAGTCAATGCTGGTGTACTGAACTGAATATATTGCTTAGCTGGTATGTGTTAGGCATTGTCTTAGTGGTTTTTAACATAAATCAACTCACTGAATTTTTATCACAACACTTTGATTGTGGTCAAGTTTTTTTTTTTTTTTTTATTAATCCTCACAGTTAAATACAAAGAAAAAATATTAAAAGCAGCAAGGGAAAAGCAAAAAGCAACATACAAGGGAATCCCCATAAGGCTATCAGCTGATTTTTCAGTAGAGACTCTGAACAACAGGAAGGAGTGGCAGGATATATTTAACATGATGAAAAGGAAAAACCTACAACCAAGATTACTCTACCCAGCAAGAATCTCATTCAGATTCAATGGAGAAATCAAAAGCTTTATAAATAAGCCAAAGCTAAGAGAATTCAGCACCACCAAATCAGTTTTATGATAAATGCTAAAGGAGTTTCTCTAGGCAAGAAACACAAGAGAAGAAAAAGAACCACAAAAGCAAACTCAAAACAAGAAAATGGTAATAGGAACATGCATATTGGTAATTACCTTAAATGAAGATGGATTAAATGCCCCAACCAAAAGACACAGACTATCTGGATAGATGCAAAAATAAGACCTGTGTATATGCTGCCTGCAAGAGACCCACTTCAGAACTAGGGAAACCTGCAGTCTGGGTAGTCTGATGCAGGGCTCAGGAATTTTACTCCCATGGTTGAGCTTCTGTAATATATTTTTTTTCCAGTTTGTGATTTGCCCACCCGCTATGCATGGAATTTGATTTTATCATAATTGCACCCCTCCTACCATCTTGTGGCTTCTTCTTTGTCTTTGGACACAGGATATAACTTTCATTGGGTCCCCGTGTTTTTTTCTCTCTAGGTTTTCAGTAGTTAGTTGTGATTCGGGGGCTTTTGTAAGAAGAGGTGGACTCAAGTCCTTCTATGCC
The DNA here is from genome assembly GCA_006410615.1 of Neotragus moschatus. Classification (NCBI taxonomy): domain Eukaryota; kingdom Metazoa; phylum Chordata; class Mammalia; order Artiodactyla; family Bovidae; genus Neotragus; species Neotragus moschatus. Next base: position 9,483 of record SJYA01013086.1, read on the forward strand.
TCCATCCTGTCATAGTCCCTGTTGCACCCACTCTCTTCCTGCAGTAGCTGGGGGTGAGCCGGGGAGATGGAGTGCAAGCCAAGGAGGGGTGCTGAGGCTGGTGTGGTGCGGGGTGGGTGGGCAGTGCAGCACGTGAAGGCACTTAGGGCTCTTTGGGGCTGGGAGTCAGCAGCCGGCCTCGAGGGTGGCCGTGGCACTGTGACAGGTGGATGCGGGGGCCCAAAGCAGGAAATCAGGGGCTTTCCAGCCCTGGGGGCAACGCAGCTGGCAGAGGAACAGCTGGGCTGGTAGGCAGTTGTGATTTTGGTGTTTTTGTAAAAAAAGGTGAACTCACTTCTACTCCACCATTTTATCTCTGGACTTTTATTTGTGTACTTAAATTTCTTTTTTTACACAAAAAGTAACATACAATATGAACTCTTCTACAGTTTGCTTTTTTCACTTTAACTCCATACACTAAAAACCACTGTATGTCACTTCATAGAGAATCATTATTATTTTTTAACTGGTATAAAACTTTATTGTATGGCCTGTACTTTTGCATTTTGACTGTTTCTAATATTTATAATCATAAGTAATGCTGAAGTAAATAACTTTGTACATATTTTATCTTGAGCAGTTTTCTGGATTAAAGGATAATTGGATGTGTAGATCAGTTAGATGTTGTCAAGTTCCCTTCCATAGGATTTGTTCTGTTTTTCATGTTTACCAGCAATGTATAAAAGTGTCTGTTTCCACACACTCATCAACACTTCACTTACGTGCTTTAGAAATTTTCCAGTGAGATAGGTGAGAAATAGTATGTCAGTATAGTTTTAATTTGTGTTTTTTAAAAAATTATGAGTAAAGTTGATCATCTTTTCATATGTCTGAGGGCCATTTTAATATCTTGTGAACTATCTTTATATAATTTGCCCATTTTTCTATAATACTTTTGGTCTTTTTTACCCTAAATTTGTTAAAGTATTTTATATATTAGATATATTGGCCTTTTGCTGTGATATATGTTGCAAATATTTTTCTCCCAATATATGATTTTTCTCTTGACTTTTCTTTTAGTGATTTTGCCATTCAAAATTTTTATTTAAAAATTTTTATATTGTTTAACTTGTCACTTTTGTTTCCTTATTGCATCTAGTATTTGTCTCATAGCAGAAAGCCTTTCTTTATACACAGGTTATAGATAAAATCATCTATGTTTTCTTCTAGTATTTGCATGGTTTAATTTTAGATCTCTAATCAGTTTGGCATTTGTTTTGTGTGGTATACATTGGACTTTATCTTTTTTTCCAAATAGTTATTCAATTGT
>SJYA01013087.1:5739-17678 GCA_006410615.1 Neotragus moschatus
CTGGAAAAACCATAGCCTTGACTAGACGGACCTTTGTTGGCAAAGTAATGTCTCTGCTCTTGAATATGCTCTCTAGGTTAGTCATAACTTTTCTTCCAAGGAGTAAGCATCTTTTGATTTCATGGCTGCAGTCAGCATCTGCAGTGATTTTGGAGCCCCCCAAAATAAAGTCTGACACTATTTCCACATCTATTTCCCATGCAGTGATGGGACCAGATGCCATGATTTTCATTTTCTGAATGTTGAGCTTTAAGCCAACTTTTTCACTCTCCGCTTTCACTTTCATCAAGAGGCTCTTTAGTTCTTCTTCACTTTCTGCCATAAGGATGGTGTCATCTGCATATCTGAGGTTATTGATATTTTTCCTGGCAATCTTGATTCCAGCTGGTACTTCTTCCAGCCCAGCATTTCTCATGATGTACCCTGGATTTTGTTAAATAAGCAGGGTGACAATATACAGCCTTGATATACTCATTTTCCTATTTGGAACCAGTCTGTTTTTCCATGTCCAGATCTAACTCTTGCTTCCTGACCTGCATACAGATTTCTCAAGAGGCAGGTCAGGTGGTCTGGTATAGGTAAATAGTTTTCCATGGGGAGTAAATGTAATGACTAGTCCTTCAAGTAAACATTTTTCCCCTCTTTGGAGTCAAGTTCAATCCTAGTTTGTCACCCACACACTGGACCTGGGTTTTCAGATAGCTGTTTTACGGGCAAAATTTCAGTGGGAGTCCCACCTGACTGACAAGAATATTGTCGCCCAAGTTGAATGCCTGAATGTTATCTTTAAAGCTATCGTTTCAACTGCAATCTTTCCCGGTACCAGCACTAATGCTTCAAAGAAGCCTATGTTTCTCTAAGGATTTCACTGAAGAAGAACACAAAGCATGTTTAATGAAACTTATTTATCACAATTTCAGTTCCTACTATGTGCCAGGTACAGTGTTTAACACAGAGGCTAATGAAATAAAGCAGAGAATTTTAATAAAGAACCCCAAATACAAAATAAATTTCAAACTGAAGCCAAAAAAGAAACACATGAGATTGTGCTGGTCTCCATGTTTAGTAGCTGGTATGCCATCATGTAAAACCTGTTGCTAAAATTAATATCTTAATTTTGAGATGAACTGTTCTTTGTTCTGGAGTATTTCAAGCAGTTTGGAGTAAACTAATGTAATTTATTTAAGGCTAGATTGTGTGTAGTGGTCAAAATCATTTCAAAGGTTAACTTGGGATAAACCCACTATTTATGTGTTTTACATCATATGCCTTGGCTATTTCCTAGCAAAGAGAACCAGGAAGACTCTTCTCATTTGAAGATTTAACAATATGGGGCACTGTCTACAACAATCAGACTGAAATGATGAATTAGGGCTATCACTTGCACTAGTCCCTTGATATTATTAGAAGATACTCTTCTCATCCACTTCCCTCCCCATACCATCCCTCTGGGTCATCCCAGTGCACCAGCCCCAAGCATCCTATATCCTGCATCAAACCTAGACTAGCAATTAGTTTCTTATACGATGCTATTGCGGCTAAGGTACTTCAATCGTGTCCAACTCTGTGCGACCCCATAGATGGCAGCCCACTAGGCTCCTCTGTTCCTAGGATTCTCCAGGCAAGAGTACTGGAGTGGGTTGCCATTGTCTTCTCCGTGTTATATGATATTAGCCTCCAATTAAAATAAATAAATTTAAATTAAAAAAAAAGAAGAAGATACTCTTCTGTCCTTTCACTGTGGAAATACGGCAATAGTCACAAGATACATAGACACTGTTATGGCATTGCCTCAGTGACTTCTCATCCCTATGGCACTCTCAATGTTGTGTGCAGGTTATCTCCCAGACAAGTTGGAGAGAAGTTGAGCAAAACCTTTTAACTTTTAGAAGACGTAAATTTATATTATTTAATAAAATTTGTCACTTTGTCTCTAATTTAGAATGATAGTTACAGACTGGTATAAGGCTGGGAAAGAAAAAGGCAGTCATTTAAGAATTCTATTTTGCAGGGTTATTTTTTTTAACTGTCTTGTAGAACCTTCTTGAATGATTTGATAAAGCTGAAAAGCTAATAAATATTAAATTTCTTAAATGTCATGATATGAATGTTAAGAGAAGATGCAAGTAATAAATTTAGAGGAAACATTATCTCGAAACTATTAGGACTGCTATGGCTGAACTTGAATAATCTGGAGCCAAATATGTAGGAACAAGCCAAGAATACTAAAATTTAAGAGATTATTAACACTGGGCTAGTTGAAAGGTATCTTGAGGCTTTCCACTTACAGGAACAATCTCACCTCCCACTATATAAACAATATTTTTCTCTGATCTGCATTCTGCAGTTAAGTGCATTCCTCTGGCATTTTTAACTGTGCAAGCATGATAACCTACTGGATAGAATGAAAAACCACAGAAAAATGTAACTGGCCTAGCTAAAAAACATTTGAAATTCATTCTCATTTTCTACTGTATAGCCTGAAAATATTGACTGTTTTTTTTTTTTTTTCTATTAAAATTAAGCCACAGTTTTCACATTTCCCTACTTCAGATAGGCTTCAGATCCACTTTCAGAAAACAGAAAGGAAATTCTGGGTTCTCTAAGTCTAACATCTGAAGTGAATAACATAATAACATAATAAATCTTATCTAAGATTTTATTTTCATTAGAATTGTTTTTTTAATGTTTATATATTGATCTGTTTTAAACACAAATTTCCCTCAGTTTTATCCAAACAGTGATGCTTTGAAATACACATTCTGAATGTATATTTATTTTTTTTAATGTGCACTGTGATTTTAGAGTAAAAATTTCCAAGGCTTACTATATTTAAAACCTGAATGTTAACTTTAAAAATTTTATTGTAATATGGAACTGTTATTCTGAGTTTCTTAATGAAAAGAGCAAAAAAATCTCCTGAATACTAGCACCAGATTTTGGAATACTGAAACCACAGGTCAGCTGAGTAACACACATAGAGAAGAGACTTTCTGTTTCATTATTCTAGAAAATAAAGTCTTTCTTTAGGCACAGGTATGATGGGAATTTTGCTCTAGGTTCCCTTAATGAAGGTGCCAAGGCGACAGGTTAACGGAAGGAAAAGTCTTCAGTTATCTATTTGGTGTGCATGTGCTTGTCACGTGCTACGCTTGGCAGCCCCATGGACTATAGCCCTCCAGTCTCCTCTGTCCATGGCATTTTCCAGGCAAGAACATTGTAGTGGGTTGTCATTTCCTTCTCCATGGAATTTTTCCTACCTGGGGTTCAAACCAGAGACTCCTACATCTTCTAAATTGGCAGGCAAATTCTTTACCACTGAGCCATCTGAGACGCCCATATATGTGATACTGAGTGATAAACATTGGGGCTTCCCACATGTACAAAATCCCCGGCATATCTAGTGACTGCACTAGTACCAGCAAGGCTAGGTCAAGCTAACTCACTGAATTTCTCACTCTGTGCTTAGGCACAATTTGGTCTCCTCCTTTTTATTCTTCCCACCACTATTTACTAAACCAATAGCCTGTGTCCTATGTGAATTACTGGAAATGTAAAAATGAAAAAGCGTGTGTTGGCCATTAGCTCACCTTCAGGGGACTATAATTTGTAAACAAACAAGTAGAGTCCATATGGGTAGCTCGAATTTTACCCACAGCTACTTGGAGGCTGGACCAAACACACTGTCATATATTATCTCACTATCATCCCCACAACTATTGCAGTTTGGAAATACTTCAGCATGTAATGCATTTTCTTGTTTTCTGTCTGGAATCACTTCTTTAAAATCTGAGAGTTCTGTTTTATTTTCTAGGCTTGTTATCTCTACTTTTATCTACTTACCCAAGTTCTCTCCTCCTCCTTTGCAATATCAGGCAATTTGGTACTGGCACTCAACTTGCATACCCAGCCAACAACAATTAAAAAGCAGCCTGGCTGCTTTCTTCATTGAGAAGTTTCTTCAACTTAGGAGCATTTCAGGCCATAACTCCAGCAACTTAGAAGTAAGTACTCTCTCTTTCAGGAACACGGGTTGAACTCTTTCTTTTTAAGAAAATCACATCTTCATGCTGGTAACACAAAGCAGCGTAATACTTGCTTTATTGAAGTTTGTATAAAATCAAATAGAAACAACGCTTTCCATGGGGTTGCAAAGAGTTGGGACATGACTGAACATGCACTCACACACACACAACGCTTAGTCACTCCTGAAGCAATCAAGAAAGACTGTGTAGAGAAGGTGACAGCTGAATTGAGGTTTAAATGATGAGCAATGGTTCCCTGAGCAGAAAGGCAATGGGAATAGGCTCCAGACAGAGTTCAATTCTTGCACTTCCTTTCCTCTTGGAGATGCTGGAAAGGTCTCTAGCCCCCTGCTTCTGCCCTTTGTTCTTCCCTCTTGCCACTTTTCACCACTATACTGTCTTGTTTCTCCTCTTAGCCCTTAGCCAGGGCAATGTGTTGTTCCCTACCAAAGAGGCAACTTGTAGATTTTTTTTTCCCCCTCATTCAAAATGAAAAACAAGGAACAAAATTCAACATTTCTTTGACTTATCAAAATGTTATGGTGTCTGTGGCGGGGCTGGGTGGGTGGTACATATATGTACTGGGAGGAGCACCAAGAAAATAGTACAGATTGGCAAAATAGAGGAATATAAGGGGGCCTGGGACATTTTGAAGGATCAGAGAGAAACAAATGCTTAGAGGACTTTGGAGTTAAATGAAATAGTAGTTGTCTTTCCCATGTGTCGGTGACTCATGAATAGAAAAGATTCAACTACGTTGCAGGGAAAGTTGCCAAAAGCCTAAGTAACAACCAAATAAATAAATAAATAAAAATTACACTAATTCAACCTTTATGTAAGCTACATTAATTTTTTTCATTTTTTCCTAGTTATTATGGGTATAATGCACACATACAATGTCATAGCAATATTATTATAATTATTTTTAAATTTCAGAAGTAAGTTTTTAAATCTCTCATCAATACCTTTGGAGAAGGCAGTGGCACCCCACTCCAGTACTCTTGCCTGGAAAATCCCATGGATGGAGGAGCCTGGTAGGCTGCAGTCCATGTGGTCGCTAAGAGTCAGACACGACCGAGCGAGTTCACTTTCACTTTTCACTTTCATGCATTGGAGAAGGAAATGGCAACTCACTACAGTATTCTTGCCTGGAGAATCCCAGGGATGGGGGAGCCTGGTGGGCTGTCATCTATGGGGTTGCACAGAATTGGACACGACTGAAGTGACTTAGCATTACTAATACCACTGAACATCAAATTGATGAATATATGGATATGTGTTCTCATCTTAATTTGACTCTCCAATATTTGGAAATATGGACTTTTAGAAAGGAAACACCAGAGAAAATTTTTTTATTTCACCAAGGAGTTACTAAATAATCTCGTTAAATCTTGAGTTCTAGGTATTTGCAAAATATGTATTGATTTGAAAGAATTTAAGGAACATAACTGTAAAAAGAAAGAAAAAGAGAGAAAATGAAAGAAAGAGGAAGCAAGACAGACAGGAAACATATAATTTTGCAGGCAATATTTAAGTTTCAGTCTTATATATTGTATATAAAATGCCGACTCAATGAAATTTTTTTAACCCACAAGTTGGAATTAGTTTTTTCTTCTTCCTTGCCTCTGCTGAACTTTATTTCTTAAAATGTTTACCACTTCTGCCCTAATATCTTTGCTGTTTGTTATATACAAGTCTGCTTCCCCAGACAGATTTTTGAGGGCTAAGCTATAACCATATTCACTTTTTTCTTCCTTATAATTCACAGCAAAGGTATGAAACATATTAAAGGCACAGTTAATGATTATTGACATGAACATGGGAGTAATTAAGATACATGTTAGAATTTAGATACAGAAATTGAAGGAGACAAGATAGGAAGAAAAGAATATGTTATAACTGAGGCTGTTTTAGCAGTTATTTTAGGAATGATTTAAACTAGATCTTTATTCTTTGGAGTTGATTTCTAAGCCAACAAATATTACATACATATATATATCCCAAATATTTCTATTTTGGTTTAGTAAGAAGAAAATCCCAGGTATAAATAACTATCAAAATCCCATATTATCTAGAATAACATTTTTAATGTCATCTAAATGGGACAAGGAAATGTTATTTTTGAATAAATAATTCAATCCAGAGGTGTGAGTAAATAATTTTAGCAATAATTGAGTAAAAAATTAAATCCACTGTGTGTGTAAAATAATACCAGGTGCAGATAATGGCAAGTAAATTCAAGATCTAGATTATTAAATCAAACTATTTACACATTAGGAAATGAACATATTGTTTTACTCAAATTTCCATACTAAAAATCTGTCTAATTTCTGCTATTTCTAACATTATGAGAAAGAAGTCTTGTTCTGACAGTCATCAGTTCAGTTCAGTTCAGTTCATTTCAGTCGCTCAGTCGTGTCTGACTCTTTGCGACCCCACTCTTTGGAATCACAGCACACCAGGCCTATTCATCACCAGCTCCTGGAGTTCACTCAAACTCATGTCCATCGAACCGCCAAGCTGATATTATATCTTTTGTAAAATTTTGTCAATATGATAAGTTAAAAATTATTTCTAACTATTTTAATGTTCATTTTTCTAATTATTTCAGTTAGTTTAGTTCAATCGCTCAGTTGTGTCTCACTCTTTGTGGCCCCATGGACTACAGCTCACCAGGCCTCCCTGTCCATCACCAACTCAAAGATTTTACTCAAACTCATGTCCACTGAGTCCGTGATGTCATCCAACCATCTCATCCTCTTTTGTCCCCTTCTCCCTCCACCTTCAATCTTTCCCAGCATCAGGGTCTTTTCCAATGAGTCAGCTCTTTGCTATGGGAACCAAAGTATTGGAGTTTCATCTTTAGCATCAGTCCTTCCAGTGAATATTCAGGACTGATTTCCTTTAGGATGAACTGGTTGGGTCTCCTTGCAGTACAAGGGACTCTCAAGAGTCTTCTCCAACAGCACAGTTTAAAAGAATCCATTCTTTGGTTCTCAGCTTTTTTTATTGTCCAACTCTCGCATCCATACATGACTACTGGATAAAGCATAGATTTGGCTAGACGGATCTTTGTTGGCAACGTCTCTGCTTTTTAATATGCTGTCTAGGTTGGTCATGGCTTTTCTCCAAAAAGCAAGCGTCTTTGAATTCCATGGCTGCAGTCACCATCTGCAGTGATTTTGGAGCCCCCCAAAATAAAATCAGCCATGGTTTCCACTGTTTCCCCATCTATTTGCCATTAACTGATGGGGCTGGATGACATGATCTTTAGTTTTCTGAAAGTTGAGCTTTAAGCCAACTTTTTCACTCTCCTCTTTCACTTTCATCAAGAGGCTCTTTAGTTCTTCTTCACTTTCTTCCATAAGAATGGTGTCATCTGCATATGTGAGGTTGTTATTTCACCTGGCAATTTTGATTCCAGCTTGTGCTTCATCCAGCCCAGTGCTTCTCATGATGTACTCTGCATATAAGTTAAATAAGCAGGATGACAATACATAGTTTTTATGTACTCCTTTCCCAATTTGGAACCAGTCTGTTGTTCCATGTCCAGTTCTAACTGTTGCTTCCTGACCTGCATACAGATTTCTCAAGAGACAGGTCAGATGATCTGGTATTCCCATCTCATTAAGAATTTTCCACAGTTTATTGTGATCCACACAGTCAAAGGCTTTGGCATAGTCAATAAAGCAGAAGTAGATGTTTTTTTTTCTGCATCTCTCTTCCTTTTTCCATGATCCAGTGGATGTTGGCCATTTGATCCTGGTTCTTCTGTCTTTTCTAAATCCTGCTTGAACATCTGGAAGTTCATGGTTCAAGTAATGTTGAAGCCTGGCTTGGAGAATTTTGAGTATTACTTTACTACTGTGTGAGATGAGTGCAATTGTGTGGTAGTCTGAACATTCTTTGGCATTGCCTTTCTTTGGGATTGGAATGAAAACTGACCTTTTCCAGTCCTGTGGCCACTGCTGAGTTTTCCAAATTTGCTGGCATATTGAGTGCAGCACTTTCACAGCATCATCTTTCAGGATTTGANATCCTGCTTGAACATCTGGAAGTTCATGGTTCAAGTAATGTTGAAGCCTGGCTTGGAGAATTTTGAGTATTACTTTACTACTGTGTGAGATGAGTGCAATTGTGTGGTAGTCTGAACATTCTTTGGCATTGCCTTTCTTTGGGATTGGAATGAAAATTGACCTTTTCCAGTCCTGTGGCCACTGCTGAGTTTTCCAGATTCGCTGGCATATTGAGTGAAGCACTTTCTCAGCATCATCTTTCAGGATTTGAATTAGCTCAATTGGAATTCCATCATCTTCTCTAGCTTTGTTCATAGTATGCTTCCTAAGGTCCACTTAACTTTGCATTCCAGGATATCTGGCTCTAGGTGAGTGATCATACCATCGTGATTATCTGGGTTGTGAAGATCTTTTTTGTGTAGTTCTTCTGTGTATTCTTGCCACCTCTTCTTAATATCTTCTGCTTCTGTTGTAATTATTAGTGGGGTTGAAGTTTTTAAAAATGATTATTGTCATTACTATTTCTTCTTTTGTGATTTATTGGTTCATATTTTGGTTACTTTCCATAAATTTTTCCTTAAATCAAGAATTTTTCACCTTTTAAAATATATTTTAATATTTTACTATAAGTATGAAAATATTTAACCAGTTTTTTCACTTAGCTTTTAATTCATTTATATATTGTTGTATAGATATTTTTATTTGTCTTGCTAACATATCTGTCTTGCTAACATACCTGTCTTGCTTCTTAGAGTTTGCATTTTGAGTGTTAAATAATAGGATTTCTAATTACATATCTCAAAATTATGATTATGACCCTCAGTTCTGCAGTCAACATTATATAGGTTTTTAAATAAATGCTGATATCTTTAACTGAAATTCATTTTTATTTTGTGAATATTTTAAGGTAGAAATTTAACACTGCATTTTTCTCTAGTTCAAAGTCAGCAAAATAACACATTTAATTTCTTCTCTATATGCTTCCTTAAAAAAAAAAAAGAACAGTTGTGTAGGACATATAGAATGGGACTATCTGAAAATGATTATGGATAAAGGGGAGAAACATAGATTCTTTGGTGGGTAAGAGTACAGGAGGTTAGAAGGAGATTAGGTCTGTTTTCTAAATTAGCTGGGACACCATAGTCTCATGCTATTCAATGAATATCTAGAAGCAAATTGATCCTTTCTTCTTGTTAAGGGAAATGGGTTTCTGAGATGACAGGCAGCCCTCATGTTGCAACAAGAGGACAAGCTTGAGTGTTCTGAATCAGTCCACAGATGTGGTGGGCATTGCTGGTGGCAAGTAACAGGAAACAGGCTTACTGCGCCTGTGCTTTGTGGGGGACAGTGATGTTTGCAGGCTGCAGGTAAGCCTCAGGCAGTTTAGTAGGTGGCCAAGCTATTTCCCTATGTGAGTAAGAAGGAACAGACATAGCTGAGTACATTAGATAAATTCTTTCCATAAAACTTTCCAATATGTATTCAGCTGAGATCTCTGAGAAGAATGAGAGTAGATTGGGGTCAAAGAATAAGTAAATAAGGTGTATTCCATAAATGAAGTTTTATCAGTGGAAACATTGCTTACATTCCCAATAACATTTGGAGTATCTTCTTAAGAGAATAAATTGTTTGTGTATCAAAATAGAACCTTTTCTGCCAAATTGCAGACAACAAAAGATTTCTGATTCACTTGTGTAACTTGATTTTTAAGGAATTGCTGAAATTTAGTGTCATACCTTAATTTTTAGTATTAATATTGTGTGTTAAAAATTACCAAGGAAATTTAAACTTTATTTATGGCATGATGAAAACTATAGTTTAATATATCGATACATTTTATTTTATAGAATTATAGACTCAAAGAGATTTTTTCTTACTGATATGTTGTTATCTTATGGCCCATAGTCTTAACATCTGAGGTGACACAAATTTGAAATCCCAAGTCTAAATTAATATGCTTTGTATTATTAGGTAGTCTTGAATCATCAAGTTGTCTTCATGCCAAGAAGCAATAGTTTTAGCAATAAAGGTAACACCATGAATGACTGTTAACTTTAAATATGTTACTGTAAATATTGCTATATACTTAGAGTAGAAGACAAAATTGTGGCAGAATCTCATAAAAGAGAGAACAACTTGTAGTGTGGCTGGATGTTTGCAAATATTGAGTGGGAAAGAAGAAGATTCTAAGTACATCATCACCAATGTTCTTTATATACAAATTAAAAAATTGAGTTAATTTGTTAATAAATTAAAGTGAGTTGCCTATAAAACACAGTTAATTTTTCCAAGCTGAGGTCATCCCCCAGACTCCTGAATTCTAATACTCCAGGAGTGCTTCCTGATATTTACTACCTGTTTAAATATAATATGCTCCAATTTTTGAATTTAAATAATATTTTATTTATACTTTTTATTGTAGACAACATTTGACAGTTTAGGGTAAAGAATGAGTTCTGGAGATGAAGGGTATACAACAAATCCTAACTACTGTTTCCTAGTATGACTCTGGCATGACACTTGACAAATTTCTCATCCATTGGCAAAAATGGGAATTATTATTTTATCTACCATGAAATCCACTGTAGGACTCCAATAAAGCAATGTTTTAAAGAACGTATATTAGTACCATAAATATGTTGATCACTGACTTATATCATCAGTCTCAAACTTCGATAGTCAATGTGACTGTTTTTTAGAACTTGATTTGACTGTATTCAGTTTATCCCTTATACTATTCTCTGATAAATAATCTGACATTCTGGAAATCAGCATGTACATAAACTCAGTTAAATGTTTTATCATGAATCCAAAGGAAGTGTCCATTTTCCTTTGAAAATTAAAATTTATATAGCATTATTTTACACATTCTTCTGTGTATTCTTGCCACTTCTTCTTAATATCTTCTGCTTCTGTTAGGTCCATACCATTTCTGTCCTTTATCAAGCCCATCTTTGCATGAAATGTTCCCTTGGTATCTCTAATTTTCTTGAAGAGACCTCTAGTCTTTCCCATTTTGTTCTTTTCCTCTATTTCTTTATATTGATCGCTGAGGAAGGCTTTCTTATCTCTCCTTGCTATTCTTTGGAACGCTGCATTCAGATGCTTATATCTTTCCTTTTCTCCTTTGCTTTTCAATTCTCTTCTATTCACGGTTATTGGTAAGGCCTCCTCAGACAGCCATTTTGCTTTTTTGCATTTCTCTTCCATGGAGATGGTCATGATCCCTGTCTCCTGTACAATGTCATGAACCTCACTCCATAGTTCATCAGGCACTCTATCTATCAGATCTAGGCCCTTAAGTCTATTTCTCACTTGCACTGTATAATCATAAGGGATTTGATTTAGGTCATACCTGAATGATCTAGTGATTTTCCCCACTTTCTTCAATTAAAGTCTGAATTTGACAACAAGGAGTTCATGATCTGAGCCACAGTCAGCTCCAGGTCTTTTTTTTGTTGACTGTGTAAAGCTTCTCCATCTCTGGCTACAAAGAATATAATCAATCTGATTTCAGTGTTGCCCATCTGGTGATGTGCATGTGTGTAGTCTTCTCTTGTGTTGNCCCACTTTCTTCAATTAAAGTCTGAATTTGACAACAAGGAGTTCATGATCTGAGCCACAGTCAGCTCCAGGTCTTTTTTTTGTTGACTGTGTAAAGCTTCTCCATCTCTGGCTACAAAGAATATAATCAATCTGATTTCAGTGTTGCCCATCTGGTGATGTGCATGTGTGTAGTCTTCTCTTGTGTTGTTGGAAGAGGGTGTTTGCTGTGAGCAGTGCGTTTTCTCGGCAAAACTCTATTAGCCTTTGCCCTCCTTCATTCCGCATTCCAAGGCCAAATTCGCCTGTTATTCCAGGTGTTTCTTGACTTCCTACTTTTGCATTCCAGTCCCCT
>SJYA01013088.1:0-11300 GCA_006410615.1 Neotragus moschatus
TCCTCCGGCCCCCTCTGCCCTTCTCCTCCTCATCAGCCTCACCCCGCCAAAAAGTGTAGTCTTCAGCAGCAGCGTCACGTACAAGAATGAGGCAGCACTTCAGTAACACAGATCTTAATTATTTTCCTCAATTATTTACTTACGGCCTGTCCTTAATAATAGCTTCCCTGGTGGCTCAGACGGTAAAGCGTCTGCCTGCAATGTCGGAAACCCGGGTTCGATCCCTGGGTTGGGAAGATCCTCTGGAGAAGGAAATGGCACCCCACTCTAGTACTCTTGCCTGGAAAATCCCATGGACAGAGGAGCCTGGTAAGCTACAATCCACGGGGTCGCAAAGAGCTGAACACGACTGAACGACTTCGCTTGTCCTTGATAAGTCCAGAGTCCAGGAGGTCACCCCAGAAGGCAGCAACAATCTGGAAGGACCAAAGGAGAGCAACCCTGCAAACAGGGAATGAAGTTGCTTGCAGTCATCCCAGGCAGTTACGATTGCGTGTGGGGTCAGCAGGGAGGGTGTGGAGAGACGGCAGTGTGTCCTGGGGTTGCTGAACAGGGCTGTGTCTTTTATAGGTTTATAATCTGAGCATTGCAGTCTGCTTGGTTTTGTTTCCTCAAGAAGGACTGTCTTCTCCTCTCTCTGTCCTCACCCCTTACCTCCTCTCACGCGTGAGTGTCCAGGACTGTCTTGATCGTCAAATACGATCCGTGTTTTTATGCATTCCATTCTCCTGAGTAGCCACCCTGTTACAGCACCTTTCGGTCCGGGCTCTGGGTGCAGTTGGCGATAAGTGTCGAGAAGCCCTTCTTGGCTAACGGAACACCCCGCTGAACACAGTCATTGCACTCATCCTGTCTCTCGCTATGGGTCCCCAAAGAAGGTAGGTGTATAATTAGCTGTACTCACTTTCTTGAAGAAGAGGGCTGGGGAATAAGTAAAACTGAAGTTGGAAGGTCCATCCGTCGCCCCGCGGACCCATTTCTTCACTCTGTCCATCAGCGTTTTCCTGCTTCTGTGAGACATGCAGCAGTGTCGGGAGCTTAGAAGCCAGCAGAAGCTGCGGGCAGGAAGACGGGAAAAGACGGAAGGAAATGCACAAGCAGGTTTCTGATTTGGGAGACCTCTAATTGCTTCTGTGGTTAGAGAATTCACATGCTTGCTTTATGCGTCAATAGTTGATCCTTGTTCCTCTGAAAGGTAATTTACACTTCCTTATCCAAATGTGGAAGTGATTAGACGGTTGATTAAATATTTCCGCCTGATTTATTTCTTTTGAACGTCTTTGCTGTTGTGGCATATGATCAAACCTGCCCTCCAAATGCTTTACATTTTTAAAAACCTTTGTATTTTAAGCTACTTAAAAAGTAAATCCCTTTAACGTCTACAGGTTACCCACACAGTTCATACCACAGCTGTTTTGATTGCTTCCATTTTTCCTATATAGCACAGCTCAGTCATGTCCGACTCTTTGTGATCTTGTGGACTGTCGTCTACCAGGCTCCTCTGTCCATGGGGATTCTCCAGGCAAGAGTACTTGGAGAGGGTAGCCGTGCCCTCCTCCAGGGGATCTTCCCCACCCAGAAGTCAAACCCAGGTCTCCCTCATTGCAGGCAGATTCTTTACCAGCTGAGCCACCAGGGAAGCCCAAGAATACTAGGGTGGGTAGCCTAATCCCTTCTCCAGGGGAACCTCCTGACCCAGGAATTGAACCAAGGTCTCCTGCATTGCAGATGGATTCTTTACCAGCTGAGTTCTCTGGAAGCCCCTCCATTTTTGATGCAGCCTTCAAATGTTCATTCTCCAAGGGGGATAAATCATATCCATCTCTGTGGAGGCAGTTACTCTCTCAAACCTAGGTTCCCTAGAGAGAAGTGTCCAGGAAGAGTCCTATGTCTTTGTCCTCCCAGTGTTACTGAGTCCAGGCTCACTGCTCACTGCATGATAGGCCAGTACATTAAGAGATGAAGTGTTGGGACATGGAATAGTAACTCTATTTGGAAAGCCAGAAGATCAAGAAGATGATGGACAAATATCCCATAGAAGCATCTTCCCTGAGTAAGAATTCAAGCTTCTTTTATACTAAAAGGGGAGGGAGGTGTGGTTGGCTGATGCAAACTTCTTGGTGTTGGAATCCTTTGTTCTTGCAGCTGTCTCTGTAGGTCAGGTCATAATGTTCCTGTAAACCTCCAAAGAGACAAATATTATTCTCTGTTCTGCAACTTTTTATCTCTCTGTGAATGTAAAAGAGTTATACCTTTAAAAGGTCAGAGGCTTGAGAATGGGCTTCCGGTATATTTCAGGCTATGGGTAACATTCTTTCTAGAAAAGGTGCAGAGCCCAGCATGACTCAGCACAGACCACAGGGCACGGAAGTTAGAAAAAAGAAAAGGATGCAACATGGAGTCAGTCTTGCTCTTCCCAGTTACTCTGCAGCGTGCAATCCAGGCTCCGTCAGCACACTCCTCCAGGGCTGACTGTGTATACCCGGAGGGGTTGCATTGAGAAAGTCTCACAGAAGCCTCCCAAGATTTCTTTCAGGCTAAAACCTTAATGAACCTGGACACTGGCACTCTTAAGCGATGATCTGTTCTCCAGCCATTTTCCTGAGGCTTGGAGATTTCTTACTTGTGGGGCCATCAAAATTCTGCCCATCTCTCACAAAGGGATTTTCAAGCTTTGTCTTGACTTACACAGAAGTGACTGATGGGTGTGACTTTCCAAAGTCACCCTAATGTATGCACCCTGCCTCACGTACACCTGTGATTCATCTCCCTCTTGGAGGGGAAGAGGCTGTGGCTGGCAGCAGGAGGATCTGGGTGCCTGTGTGTGATAGGGAAGGGCGCGGGAGGCTTTGACCTTGGGAGGGCCCAGCAGAGCCCGAACCACGAGCCCAAGGACTCACCTCCACTCAGCACCGAAGCTTCATCTGGCCTGTGGCCTCAGAGCGCTTTGTCCACGTTACTCTCTGCAGCGCTCCGCTGTGCCTGCCTACTCTTAGCTCCGTTGCGAACTAGCTGACGATGAAGATAAAGGCATGAAAGCTAGAGCACTCCTACAGATTTGAGAAGCGCTGGCTTCTCTGCGGCGAACGTGGCACAGGTGCCTGGGAGACCCTGGCTTTTTCAGACATTACCCCGTGCAGCAAACCTGCTGCAAAACTCTTAGTGTCTTTTCCCACTACTGTTGAGAGGAGTTTGTGGACCTCAAAGCCCTCCCTTGGGTTTTTCAGATGCTGCCGTGGGGTCCTCGCCCTGACGCTGCCGGATACGGGGGTCACTGCCTGCGTGTGCCGGGAGCCCTGTGCTTCCCACTACTGATGCACGGGGGCTCCAGGCTTGTGGTTCCTGCCTGCTCTCGAAGGGCCTGAGAGGCGAGACAGAGGGGAGCGGGTGGGTCCCGCTAAGGAGAGTGGCTCTGCTGGAGGGTTTTACTTGGAATATTGTACACGGATATTAGATCTGTGCTTCTGCCTTTCTTACACGGATATTAGACCCATGCGTCACACTTTCTTCATCGTCACGTGCCCGTGTCCTGGATTTCTGATCACCATCAGAGCAGGCTGGACACTGTTCCTTGACGCTGGTGGCAGGGAGGCTGGGGAGAGGAGCCAGCTCGCTGGTGACAAGTGCGTCCCCGGGGCCGTACCACCTGCACCCAGCTCCCCGTCCCCCACCAGCCGGCTGCGTGGCCTCAGCAATTCACACGACTGCTGCACTTGCCTGTCATATGTCCGAGGCAGATAATACATTACCTGCCTCCCAGGGCTGGTTGGAAAACAGTGAGGTATAACGTGCAACGTACTTAGAACCGTGTGTGACGCGTGCTCAGTCACCGTCAGTAAGTGTTGGCCATTAAGGTGATGAAGTGAGAACAAATGATGTCATTTTAATCTTGAATTACTAGGAGAACATTTTGAATAATATTTTAAGAGCTCTGACCACTTTTCCTCATCCCCAAGGTGCCTGAGCCCTGGTAGCTCAGCTGGTAAAGAATCTGCCTGCAATACAGGAGACCCCAGTTCGATTCCTGGGCCAGGAAGGGCATGGCAGCCCACTCCAGTGTTCTTGCCTGGAGAATCCCACGGACAGAGGAGCCTGGCGGGCTACAGTCCATGGGGTCGCAGAGAGTCGGACACGACAGAGAGACTAACGCTTGCACTTCCCAGGCGCCTGAGCGCTCAAGGGTACACGTCAGCATCGTGGCGGGTCTCCTTCTAGGCAGAAGACCAGGGCAGGACCCGGAGCCTCTCTGAACCTGCGTCCTGTGTGTGCTGAAGGATCAGAGGGTGAGGTAGGGAGAGCTTGCTCCCAAGTGTGACTCGCCGGGGGTGACGTGTACGCTCTCAGTCTGCAGGGCTCTGCTTGAAAACACCGCCGGCTTTTCTCCCGTTCACCCCGCCCTGGGCAGGTGGCAGCGCGGGGCTCTGAGGTCACCTTGAAGCAGAGCTGTGTTCCATCCGGAACATCAACTCGGTGCCACGACCTCCCTGCACCACTGTCTGGGCAGAGAACACGGGACAGATGGCAAGAGAGGGAGAGGTTGAGACGGCACCTGGGCCTCCACCGCCCCAGCAGACCCTGAGGTCAGGGAGCCCCGAAGGCGCGGGCTGGGGCTTCTTTATCCACGACCGCCGAACGCTGAGCTGAGGGAGGCCATAGGGGTCACGGCACATCGTCCCCACATACAGGGACCGCACTCGGTAATCACTGAAAAACACATCTTTAGGCTGCCCAAGTGGGAAATGAACAGCTCTTTGTGAAATTAATCTCATTTTAAATTCTCAGCCAACTCCAGGAAAGCTTCATGAGCTCGGTGGGTTGGGCTAAGCCAAGCCTTGGAGCAGGAGCCTGAAACCACCACTAGCGTGTCCTGTAGCTTCGGGTGCCTACCTCTCTTTCTCAGCTTTCCCATCTGTGAAACCACCATCACTCGCTCACTTAGTCGCTCAGTCGCGTCTGACTCTTTGCGACCCCAGGGACTGTAGCCTTCAGGCTCCTCTGTCCATGGGATTCTCCAGGCAAGAGTACTGCAGGGGGTACCTCTCCTTCTCCAGGGGATCTTCCCAACTCAGGGATCAAACCCAGGTCTCCTGTGTTGCAGACAGATTTTTTACCATCTGAGCCACCAGGGAAGATCCCCGAATGGCCATGCTTCTGCTTATTCTAAAGCTGTTTGGGGAAGAAACACAGTGAGTAGGAGCCTCTGGAGCCTGACGCACCTGCCAGGAGCAGGTGTTCTGGATGGGTGGGTGCGACCTTAGCATCTCCGGTCGGGCCTTTGGCTCTGGCCCGTGCTCCAGGCCCACCTTGGTACCTCTGAGAGGTGGGCCTTCCCCTCTGTGCTCAGTGGGCCGTGACAGCACCTTGTCTCCAGGCCTCAGTAAGGATCAGATGAGGGAAGGCCCACCTCGGGGAGGGCCAGGCAGACGTGAAGAGCTCTCCGTGCTGTTGTTACTGAGTTCTTGTTCGTTTGGTTATTAAACACGGCTTGTCCAGGTGCCAGAAGCAGCTCACACAGGTGTGCATGTGACTCAGGCCTGGGGGTACCTCAGAGAAACACGAGGGCACCCCTGGCCCCTGTTAACAGCTCTCAGTCTAGTGGCGGTGGGTGCTAGGATTGTCCTGGAGAGGGGCGCTTCTCACTTGACTGTGACCGAGGTATGTGGTAGACCTTTCCCCGGGCGTCTTCCGGGTGGCAGTTCCTGAGGATAAACTAGGAGCGGTGGTTGCTCGCGAGGAGGTGGGGCGGGGAGAGGCCGCAGGGCGTGCCGGGGTCCCTTCCAGAGCAGCGGACCGTGCTGGCCGGGGAGAGGTGGGGCTGGGTGAGCCCTTGGAGAGGCTGGAAGGAGGCAGCCTGGGGCCGTCACGGCCTCAGTGGGGGCTGGAGGAAGACCACGGTCTGTACTAGAACCAATCTCCTAGCGTCACGCCCTGGGCAGGAGTCCCCCGGTGATTAGCGTCTGGTGCTGGACTTTGGTTTTGCGTGCAAGAGCCCCCTTTGCAGGCAGACCGAGCTCGCCGCTTGGCCATGACCTCAGCCAGACCTCCCTGGAGGCCCCTGCCGCCCTCGATGGCATCGGGAGAAACTGCACGTCGACCTCTGTCATCAAATGCCCCGAGAGCTCGTGCCCTTCAGGAACGCCGATTCTGCGGTGAAGCGAACGAGCAAAGCCTGGGCCCCTCGGCGCTTACCTTCGGCATCTGCCGTGGGTGCCACCGAGGAGAGAGGGGCCCCGTGCTGGTGTCTCTGGAGCCGAGGCAGAGCCAGGCTTTGTGCTCACTGAGAACATCTACAGACCAGGGGGCTCGCGGACGGTCTGATTCGCAGCTACTCTATGACCTGACTTGAGGAGGAATTTGTCTCATGCTGGTTATAATCTTCTAGAGTGGCTTTTGTTCTAGGAATCAGACTCCATCGTACTGAAATCCAGACATTATAAATGGCAGCATCCCTACCGTCTGCTGAAGTCACTTGGAATTTCAGAGTCAGCCTGTCCTGGAGGGGAAGAGAAATCTTTCCATGATGAAGTCACTGAGCAATCCCCCTGGTTTCAGAGAGTATCAGACCCAGAGTCTTCACACCGCAGCCCCTGCAGGCCCTGGGTTCAGCCTCCAATGCCTGCAGTGGAACCGGGCTTGTGTAGAAGGTGAAATGGGCAGGAAGGAGCAGTCGCCACGGGGATGCTCACCTGGGCATTAGTTGGGCGCCTGACGTGGACACCCGGTAGCGACCCCAGGGGCTCCTCAGTCACAGCGCCTGCTGTGTCCAGCACCTCAGTCTCATCGGGAAAGGGCAGGAAAGCGACTGGACTCAGCAGCCTGCAGGGCAGAGTCCTGGCAGAGCCGGGATGCCAGAGGAGAGGCCGCTTCTTCCCTCGCAAGCGCGTTTCCTGTCCGTGAGGAAACGGCCGCGGGCCCTGCCGTCGCCCCACGTCGCCCTGGGGCTGAGCCCCCAACACCCAGACGNAAGCGACTGGACTCAGCAGCCTGCAGGGCAGAGTCCTGGCAGAGCCGGGATGCCAGAGGAGAGGCCGCTTCTTCCCTCGCAAGCGCGTTTCCTGTCCGTGAGGAAACGGCCGCGGGCCCTGCCGTCGCCCCACGTCGCCCTGGGGCTGAGCCCCCAACACCCAGACGTGCGGGTTCGGGCCCTGCGGGGGAGACAGGGCGTGGGGAGTGGGTGATCTCTAATCCTCCCTTCTCAAAGGTCTACTTACAGGAAAGAACACAAGTGGTTCCATTTGACGTTTTACTCCGGATCCTTGGGTTTAATTCTCAATTAACTCTACTAACGTTAGTCTTGTCAGACCAAAGAGCTGTGATGACCCATTGCCTTTGCACCAGCAGGCCTTCTCCCTAATCGTAATAGCGAGCGTCAGCATGGCAGAGGCGGGAGTTTCCGTCTGCTGGCGCGGGAAACGCTGCTCTCTGCCCAGAGCTCGGAGCAGCTCACCGTCCTGCCAGCACGTTCCTGAGCACTTCCTCTCTGTCTTATCATGTCATGGGCTCACCTGAAGAATTACAGACAAGGAGGAGCAGGAAGGGGATCCGGGAGCATGGGTCGGACCTGAGCAATCAGTGTGGGCTAATTGGGGGGGAAGGCTGGTCTTGAATTCCTGTGAATTCATGAGGCATCCAAACTATGCGTGTGTAGCGTAACACGTGTGTGTGTGCATGTATGAAGAGTGGCATCCTTTTGAGTATCTGTGAAGACACAAATAGATAGGACGCATACACACACACGAGGCTTCCCTGGTGGTTCAGCTGGTAAAGGACCCGCCTGCAACGCAGGAGACCTCGGTTTAACTTCTGGGTTGGGAAGATCCACTGGAGAAGGGATAGGCTACCCACTCCAGTACCCTTGGGCTTCCCTGGTGGCTCAGACAGTAAAGAATCCACCCGCAGTGCAGGAGATCTGGGTTGGATCGCTGGGTTGGGAAGATCCCCTGGAGGAGGGCATGGCAGCCCACTCCAGTATTCCTGCCTGGAGAATCCCATGGACAGAGGAGCCTGCGGGCTACAGTCCACGGGGTCGCAAAGAGTCGGACAAGACTGAGCGACTAAGCACACACATACACACACGTGCGTGCGTATGCCTNAACTTCTGGGTTGGGAAGATCCACTGGAGAAGGGATAGGCTACCCACTCCAGTACCCTTGGGCTTCCCTGGTGGCTCAGACAGTAAAGAATCCACCCGCAGTGCAGGAGATCTGGGTTGGATCGCTGGGTTGGGAAGATCCCCTGGAGGAGGGCATGGCAGCCCACTCCAGTATTCCTGCCTGGAGAATCCCATGGACAGAGGAGCCTGCGGGCTACAGTCCACGGGGTCGCAAAGAGTCGGACACGACTGAGCGACTAAGCACACACATACACACACGTGCGTGCGTATGCCTGCATGTCTCGCTTCCTTCCTTTAAATGGAGCCTCGTTTAGGAGTAGTCACAGCGGAGGACATCGTCACTAACTCGCTGACACTGGCCAGGGTGCCCGCCTTCAGCGCTGTCCGCCTTTGGTGCTGGATCGCTGTGGCGAGGCTGCGCTGTGCGCGGAGGGAGGTTTAGCAGCATCCCTGCCTCCATGCCCTGGAGGAGACTAGAGCCGCCCCCACCCCCCAGCCCCTGTGTCTGAGACGTTTCCAGACATCGCTCCAGTGAGAACTCCCACTCCAGATCTCATAGGATCATCCCCAGGCCCCAGGGTCCCCATCAGTCAGCTTGGGAGAGCTCACCCTCCCAGGATGACTGTCTACGGTCCTACCCCTCAGAAGCCACATGACGCCCGTGCTTGCCACTGGGTGTGCCCATGGAAACGTGTTCTGAGGGGCGAGCGTTCCGTGCGTACTGCCCACGTGCCAAGTTGCTACAGCGGGGCCCAACTCTTTGCAGCCCTGTAGACTGTAGCCCGCAGGCTCCTCTGTCCATGGGGATTCTCCAGGCAAGAATAGTGGAGTGGGTTGCCATGCCGTCCTCGAGGGAATCTTCCCCACCCAGGGACCAAACCCAGGGATCTTACACTTCCTGCACTGGCAGGCGGGTTCTTTACTTCTAGCACCACCCTGGGAAGCCCTCCATTTGTACTACACATTTGCTCATGGAATCTACCCCATCCTGGAGAAGGCAGTGGCACCCCACTCCAGTCCCCTTGCTTGGAAAACCCCATGGATGGAGGAGCCTGGAAGGCTGCAGTCCATGGGGCCACTGAGGGTCGGACACGACTGAGGGACTTAACTTTCACTTTTCACTTTAATGCACTGGAGAAGGACATGGCAACCCACTCCAGTGTTCTTGCCTGGAGAATCCCAAGGATGGGAGAGCCTGGTGGGCTGCCGTCTATGGGGTCACACAGAGTCACACACAACTGAAGCAACTTAGCAGCAACCCCATCCCAGGTATCAAATATCAGATGACGAACCACATTACTGCTCCAAGGAAACCCAGTGTGGACTTAAGACTGCTCAGGTTGTTACTGGCTTTATCCACACGGCTGTGTTTAGCAGAGGGGAGCTTTAGGAAATGATGTGGCTGAAACCTCTGCCCTTTTTTCCCGCAGGAATCCTCACCGTAAACAGAGCGAACGAGCTTCTGAGCACCTGCGTGCCGGGCAGCTTTCTGATCCGGGTCAATGAGAAGGTCAGGGGCTACACCCTGTCCTACCAGTCCGAGGACGGCTGCAAGCACTTCCTCATAGATGCCTCCTTGGACTCATACAGCTTCCTGGGCGTGGACCAGCTGCAGCATGCCAGCCTGGCCGAGCTGGTGGAGTACCACAAGGTGCGGCCCCATGCACACGTCGCTCGCGCGGTGATGGGTGTCCGGCAGCTGCTCTGATGGTGAAAGGCAGTTACACAGAAAAGAACTGAAAGCGGGAGATCAGCCCCCCGCTTCGATAACTCCTCCCGATAACAGTGTTCATGCTCAGTCGTGTCCGACTCTCTGTGACACCATGGACTGTAGCCCGCCAGGCTCCTCTGTCCATGGGATTCTCTGGGCAAGAATCCTGGAGTGGGTTGACATTTCTTCTTCCAGGGGATCTTCCTGACCCAGGGAACGAACCCACATCTCCACCTCCTGCATTAGCAGGCGAATTCTTTTAACCGCTGAGCCGTGTGGGTAACCTTCCCGATAACAAGGATTGTTAACTGCACTTCCTTTATCACTGAACCTGGTCCCTCCTCATATACTCAGGGAGAACCCACTGGGGCAGAGAGTGCATGAGATGATGCTAAATCTGTGCACTCCGATCACATCTGAGAGCACTTTTTTAAAGTATAGTTGATTGACAATGTTGTGATAATTGCTGCTGTACAGCGGAGTAATTCCGTTATATATGTACACACAGACACATTCTTTTTAAAAATACAAAAATGAGAACACCCTTAAGTGAGAGCACAAGCCCGGGAAGGAGGGAGACCACGGGGCAGCTTGTGGACAAGAAATCTCTCTTTCGGGGTTGCCTAAGCCAAAAAGCTTAGTGTAAGGCGAGGGGAGACCAGAAGCTGAGTGCTCCAGCAAGGCAGGAAGGGCTTCTTATGAACGTGTCCTGTAAAAAAGAGGCAGGAGCCTGGGCTGCGGCCCCTGCCGCTCTCTGCGGGCTGCAGCCTGACCTGACCTGTCTCCCTCACAGGAGGAGCCCATCACCTCCCTGGGGAAGGAGCTCCTTTTGTACCCCTGCGGTCAGCAGCAAGAGCCGCCCGACTACCTGGAGCTGTTTGAGTGACAGCCCTGCAGCCAGGAGACCCCACGGCTGTGGACACACGTGAGAAGCCACGGCGAGCCGACCCCGAGCAAGTGAAAGGACCCTTGAGGTTCCGTAAAGGTCTCTGCACGCATGCTGGAGTTTCACGCCAAGAGGGAATCACCTCCTCCACACTGTACATGCTCCAGCAATAAAGGGAGACGAACCCGCAGCTCCAGAGCTCCTAACACGAGGGCCACGACACTAACGACGTGTGAAACACCAAGAAGCTGGTACCTTGTAGGAATTAAGCGCGTGAGGAATCGCTTCGGTCATGTCGACTCTGCGACCCCATGGACTGTAGCCCGCCAGGCTCCTCTGTCCGTGGGGATTCTCCAGGCGAGAACACTGGAGTGGGCTGCCATGCCCTCCTCCAGGGGATCTTCCCGACCCAGGGATCGAACTTGCATCTCTTACATCTTCGGCATCAGCAAGCGTGTTCTTTACCACTAGCGCCACCTGGGAAGCTGGTCGGAATAAAGGGACACCTCAAAACCAGACTCTCCCGCGGCCTCCTGGGAAGGTCGCAGGCTCCTGTTCAGGTGAGGGTCAGGTGGCACTGGGGGCCGAGC
>SJYA01013091.1:0-11205 GCA_006410615.1 Neotragus moschatus
TTGATGCTTTTGAACTGTGGTGTTGGAGAAGACTCTTAAGAGTCCCTTGGACTGCAAGGAGATCCAACTTGTCCATCTTAAAGGAAATCAGTACTGAATATTCATTGGCAGAACTGATGCTGAGGCTAAAACTCCAATACTTCGGCCACCTGATGTGAAGAAATGACTCATTGGAAAAGTCCCCGATGCTGGGAAAGATGGAAGGCGAGAGAACGGGATGACAGAGGATGAGATGGTTGGATGGCATCACCGATGCAATGGGCATGAGTTTGAGTAGGCTTTGGGAGTTGGTGATGGACAGGGAGGCCTGGTGTTCATGGGTTCACAGAGAGTCGGATACGACTGAGCACCTGAACTGAGCTGATTGTCGTTGTCAGGGTTTTTGCTTTGTTTTTTGATGATGCATTCCTAACATTTTTTAATTGAGATAGTTCATAGACATTTCATGTTTAAAAGCATACACTTCAGTGGTTTGTAGTATATTCACAAAGTTGTGAAACCATCACAACTGTCTAATTCTATAACATTTTCTATAATATGTGAAGTTGCTTAGTCGTGTCTGACTCTTTGGGGGACCACACGGACAGTATATAGCCAGTCTCCCCCGTCCATGGGAGTCTCCAGGCAAGAATACTGGAGTGGGTAGCCATTCCCTTCTCCAGGGGATCTTCCTGACCCAGGGATCGAACCCAGGTCTCCGGCATTGCAGGCTGACACTTTAGCTGACACTTTACCTTTTGGGCTGCCAGGGACGCCCTGGAACATTTCCATCAGCCTGCAGAGGACATCCTTCTCCGTCAGCAGCCACTCCCTCTCTGCTGCTCCCCTGGCAGCCGCTTGGTCTGCTTGGCGTTTCTGGGAGTGTGCCTGTCTTGGGTATTCCGTGTAAATCGGATCACACAGTATGTAACTTTTGTGTCTGGCTGCTTTTGCTCAGCAGAATATGTTTAGAGCTCCATGGTCGGGGAATCTCTCCACTCAGCCTTCTTTCTGGCTTTCCCTTGTGTGGACTGAAGCAGAGCTGTCCTTTCCTGTGAGCTGAAACGTAGCTAAAAAAAGAGTAGAACTGTCAGCTGTGTCATTGTCTAAGCAGATTTTAGGAGAAATTTAAATCAATGAATTTCAGGTTAATATCGGAAAAAATTTGTCAAGGATGTGGTACAAGTATTATTATTATTATTATTATTATTATTTTATTTCATTATTTCTTAGCTTTTTGACTTTCTAGAGTTGATTCTCCTCTTGTGCCAGTGGATTGTGACTATTACATTAAGCTCCAGTTTTAGAGGGATTTTAGATTGAGACCTTACGGAATTCTCATTTTATTAACTTTTTCATTTGCATAATAAAAACATTCTACAGGAGTTTGTGGAGGTTGGAAAGTCAGGAAAATGCAGAACTGCTCCAAGTACCAGAATGTTTACTTTGCACATCAAATTCATTATTTAAATTAGTATACATTGGACTTCCCTGGTGGCTCAGACGGTAAAGGAGGTCTACAATGCAGGAGACCCGAGTTCGAGCCCTGGGTTGGGAAGATCCCCTGGAGAAGGAAATGTCGATCCACTCCAGTACTATTGCCTGGAAAATCCCATGGACAGAGGAGCCTGGCAGGCTGCAGTCTATGAGGTCGCAAAGAGTCAGACATGACTGAGCCACTTCACTTCACTTCACTTGAAGTGGTTTGTCTTATGTGGATTAACTTACTAAAATTTTATAATAGTCTTATAAGATGGGTGCTGGCAATTATCCTCATAGGTAACTAGAGGTCCAGAGAAGGTGGGTGGCTTGCTCACGGCCATACAGATTGTAAGTAGTGTGGCTGGATTGGAACCGAAGCGGCCTGACTCTAGTCTTCCTGTTACGTTAAGAATGCAAGTGTGTTGCTTCCATTTGCCTGTCAGTCCACGAGGCGTGCATTCAGAATGCTCAGAATGCTTTATGTATCACAGAGTGCCTTCACAGCAGTGTCCCACCACATGTTCCAGCACATCTAGGGACAAAGGCCAAGTACACACGCTTTCTTCTGCTTCACACTGTACTTGCAGAATTTCTGTTTAGATACTACAGGTTTGTTTATTCAAAGTTATGTATTAAAGATCTACCAGGCCCTGTATTAAGTTCTTTGGAGATTTCAAAGCCGAATTATATTTGAATGTTGCCTTTTAGAAGGAATGTTAAGATATAAATCATGATACAAAGTAGAAAATACCCAATAGAGGGAGAGTGCCCTCGGAGATGAGAGTAATGTTGTTCTGTATTGATAATTTCTTTTTCTCTTGCCTTTGCTTGCTTCATTTTACTGTTCTGACTCTTAAATTTTAGATTGAGCAGTTTGACCCTTCAGTTGTTAGTCATTTTGAGGCCTATTATTACTTGCAAAATAACCTAGGACATACGGTTTTATTTGTTTTTAGGGAATGACAGAGGAAGAGGAAAACAAGCTTTTGGCTCTGAAAGACTTCATGATGAAATCTAACAAAGCAAAGGCCAATATAGTGGATCAGAGTCATCTCCGTGACAGTAGTCAGAAAGGTGTAATTGATTTGGCAGCCTTAGGTATAACTGGGAGACAAGTTGATCTTGTTAAAACCAAATAGGAACCAGATGACAAGTGAGGTTAGTACATTTCTGTGTGTGTGTGTTAGCTTGTTATTATTAGTTACTGCATGTGTTTTTAGTAGTAAAACTAAGAAGTCACATTTCTCACATATAGAACTTTCAAATACAGTGAGTGAATGACTCCATTTATACTTCATAGCAAGAAGACTTGGGAGAGGAAAGGTGGAGAAGTGGACGTACAGTTAAGAAATTAAGTAACTTTCCAAATTCATGGATTTGTACGTGTGGAGTGAGAATTCAATCCAGAGTCTGACTGCAAAGTCTAGCTGCCTCTGTGGAAGTATATGATTGAAGGCAAAATTCTATTTTTTAATCCTTTAAGCACCAACCCAAGGTCAATAGTCTATGTAAAATGAGGGTGAAATTTCCTAGCTTGTTACTAGTGGGTAATGGCTAGTGAATTGAATAGTCTTGCAAAGGAGAGATGCGTTCATGATTTGAAAATGAAAGTGTTAGTCGTACTGTCGTGTCTGACTCTGTGATCCCATGGACTGTAGCCCACTAGGCTCCTCTGTACATGGAATTTTCATGATTTTTAAGTCTTGAGATTTAAACCTGTTGGCTCTTGTGACATTGACGTTGACTGTGTAAAGGTTTTAAACTCTCATGCATTCTTCCCTGCAGCCTGTTGTGGAGGTAGACTCACTTCCAAGTACATGCCTTTTAAAGCCCTTATATTCCAGCATTGGGCTTTCTCTGTGGCTGGGTGGTAAAGAATCCACCTGCTATGCGGGAGACACAGTTTTGATCCCTGGGTTGGGAAGATCCCCAGGAGAAGGAAGTGGCAACCTACTTCAGTGTTCTTGCCTGAAAAATCCCACGGACAGAGGAGCCTGGTGGGCTACAGTCCATGTGACTGCAAAGAACTGGACACGACTTAGCAACCTAACAAGAACATTCTAGTATCAGATTTTGAGGGCAGCTGATGAATTACTTTAAAAAAAGAAAAGACCTCTAACTGTTGAACTTGGAATAAAGTATTTGCAACTTAACTATTAACGGTTTACAGCAGCGATCCCCAACCTTTTTGGCACTAGTGACTGACAGTTTTTCCACAGGTGAGGGATGAGGTTGGTTTCTGTTTCACTGGCTATTCACCTTTTGCTGTGCAGCCTGCTTCCTAACTGTCCATGACTTGGGGGTGGGGACTCCTGATTTATAGCCATAAAATGTAAAACATTTATATATTTCACAAGAAAAACCACAAGCTCCCGAAAGAAAAATAGTGAAGGATTTGAACATACAAGTGATAGAGTAGAAACTCACATTTAAAAGGTAAACAGTGAAATGAATGCAAATAGAAACGAGATGCCATTCTCTGCCTTTGTGACTAGTGAAGGCTGATGATGATGCTTGTGTCAGCAAGCGACAGAGAATGGGCATCTTCACTACATTCAGTGTTTTTGAGCTTAGAAATTGAACATATTATTAATATTATTACTATTATTTTACTATTTGACTTATATTTTCAGTTCTGGAAATTCCTCATAGAAACGCTGACAGACATGTGAAGGAATATGCATAAGAATGCAAATGACTTTTTATTTCTTCTTTTCTTCACCCCGTGTAACTGATTCTAGATATAGAGAGGTCATATCTATCAGTATAGTCAGGACATTTGAAAAAGTTATATTTCTTCAGATAAAGTGGTTCCTTGAAATTGAGCTAGCCTTGGACAACTAGGAAGCAGTTAGGTCTAACTAGTAACACTACTGAAAGTGCGTCTGTCCATCTGCCCTAGAGATGAAATGAGAACTAACATGTTTATATGTGAATATAAAGAAATCAGCCCTCATGAGGAACAAATAGCTCATGAGTCCGTGCTGTCCCCCTTCCTCCGCCCCACGCACGCAGAGAGTAATAAAAGCACAGATTTGTCATAGAGGCTTCCTTCAGATTATTCTGATCTCTTTTCATAGCTAGAAAACATGTGAAACAAGACTCAAATGTGAACGAAGAGTGGAAAAGCATGTTTGGCTCTCTGGAGCCAGCGAGCATGCAGCAGGCCCTGCCTGAAGGGAGTGATGGGGAGGGGACGCTGGCTGGGAAGCCGCCTCGTTCCAAGTCCTCTGCTGCTATCTGCGTCCCTTTGTTGACTTCTCCACAGGTATTGTCATCCTGGCAGTAGCGCGTTTTTTTCTGTGGATCTCATTCTACTGTTCTGGATGTTTAAAGGCTGTGTACTGTACTGCAAAAATCAATACAGTGACTTGTCTCTTAGGAAGGACGTTTTTCTTTCCAAGAGAGGTTTATCTTCATAGTCAAAGGGAAGTCTAGTATTGAAAGCACCAAATAGGGTGATCTGAAACTGGGGTGAAGACATCATTATGAGCTACGATTCTACTCATAGGCTGCAGTGAACCTTTAAAGTCTTCTTTTATTCTTCATTTAATATAGCATAGTTATATCTGTAAGATAGCAAAAACACTTTTGGGAATAAAAGTCCCAGGTTTACTCTGTGTGAGAAATGATTTGGATATATTTGAAGTAAGTTTTTAAATTTGTGGTAAATTCTTCCCTAGGCAATTATATTTTAATTGAATCAACTGATAAATTACATTTCTCTTTCTTTTTTTCAGTTAAATTAATGAGTATTTTTGTTTAATGTTATTGCTACTCTGATAATTTTTTTAAAACATGGAGATTTGGAATTAGTGGTTAAACTTTATTTTAATTAGATTTTCACTGAGAAAATATGTCCCTGTATTCAGATGGATTTAAAAATTGGTACATTAATAAGGACAAAAGTCTGATGTAATAAATAGAACACGAGTACATTTTAATCATCAAACATACTTTACTTATGACACAGATACTTATTCTTTTGGTTTTGCAGGTTCCAGAAGTGTCAAATGTCCAAAATAGAAAACCAAAAATATAGGTTTTAAGTAGCACAGTTTTACCATCCACTTACCAGATCTGGATCACAACGTGTAAAACTGAGCTTCAGCAGCTCATACAACAGAAACGGGAGCAGTGCAATGCTGAGAGGAAGACCTCGAGTGGGAGAGTGAACCCCCTGCACCTGGTGCATGTGCCATTGACGGGTGGCGATATTCCATCCCAGGTGACAGGGCCTGGAATCCAGTGGAAGAAACTGGTGACAGTTACTGGCAGAGGAATTGATCACAAAGCTGTCACTTTGAAAGCCCACGATCCCTAATGTTCTCCCCAGGTCGTCCGGGGGCTGAGACTCCATGCTTCCTGTGCAGGGAGCCAGGTTAGATCCTTGGTCGGGGAACTAGATCCTGCATACTGCCCCCTGAGACCCGGTGCAGCCTAAATAAATATATATATAAGAGAAAGCCCGCAGGAAGAACCAGGAAGGGAGGAATCCCAACTCGGGATCTGTGGAGTTTGGGTCTTCTTGGCTCTGGCAGTGCCTTTTAGGCCTGTCATCTACTGTTTTCTCTTGTCTGTGGCCCATGTCCCCCATTTATAGTGCTGAGTTTTACCTGCCTGCTTAGTGTCATGCCACTTTCTCACTAAATGTCAGACTTCCTTGAGTAAACTCTGGCTTTCAATTTTTGAAGGGTTTAATAACTGAATTTTCTTTAAAAAAATAGATAGAAACATTTGGAAAATAATGAGTGCTTTAAAAATAACCCCAAATCACCTATAACCAACCATCACTCAGCAATCATCAAAATTAAGATTTTTGGAAAAACACTTCTGTATTCTGATAAAATTTAGAGATATTTCAGATGGAAATTGTGGCTCAGCTATGTTAACAGACGTGCCCAGTGCTATGTGATGGAGCTCATCTCTGATATTGGATTGGCAGATTTTTAAAAATAATTTTAAATGAGTTTCTGTATAGATTTCAATAATAAAAATATCTTGAAAACTGAGATGAAATATATGCTTATGGGTTAGTCAGTTCAGTCGCTCAGTCGTTTCCGACTCTTTGCGACACAATGGACCACAGCATGTCAGGCCTCCCTGTCGATCACCTACTCCAGGAGGTTGCTCAAACTCATGTCCATTGAGTTGGTGATGCCATCCAACCATCTCATCTTCTGTCATCCCCTTCTCCTCCTGCCTTCAATCTTTCCCAGCATCAGGGTCTTTTTAAATGAGTCACTTCTTTGCATCAGGTGGCCAAAGTATTGGGTAGAGATTGAAAAACCACATGAGTTCCCACAGGCTTCCATTGTGAATGTAGGAAAAATGCCAGGGGAGACCAATGATTTAAAGATTTCAGAAATATTAATAAGTGGTCCTTTTAGTCACATAATTTTTTTTAAGAAAATAAGTACCCTGAAATGTTTGTTTCTATAATACAATTCAATATGGTTTATCAGCCCGGATTTAAAAACAAAAACTGTTGATCACACATTGTCTATTTTACTATAGAATCTGTCTTTATAAGTGGCATTTTATACTTAAGTGAAGCTATACATTTTATTCAGTAATCCCAGAAAAGGTATCAGATTTTGTGGTTCATGAAATGTGCAATGACTGTTGGACTTTTGATTTTTTTCTTTCCACACTTGAGTGGTTTTGTGAAATCGATTTTCTCTTGGAGGAAATGTTCAACCTAGCCTGCACTATTATCTAGACTTCATGGCAGAGTGTTTTTGAGTATTCTCAAATCCAGCATATCCTCCCTGGAAATTACATTCAGCTGTTCTTTCCACACATGTGAGCTAGAGATGCAAGGGGAATGCTATTTTTCTGTTGAATATGCCAGGTTTGGCAATGGTCTTGGTTTCAGGTTTGTTTCTTGGTAAAAGAAATCAGTTGATTTTAAGATGACATTGTTACTTAGCAGGGATAGATCCTTCAGTATAGCTTTTTAAAAAAGTTATTTATTTTAAATTGGAGGATGATTGCTTTACATTACTGTATTGACTTCTGGTTGCAAAGATATGACACTGAAATATAAATTCCCCAGGTTGGTAGGTGCCCAATATGCTACTGGAGAAGAGTGGAGAAATAACTCCAGAAGGAATTAAGAGGCTACGCCAAAGCAGAAACAGCTCCCAGTGTGGATATGGCTGGTGGTGAAACTAAAGTCTGGTGCTGTAAAGAACAACATTGCATAGGAAGCTGGAATGTTAGGTCCATGAATCAGGGTAAATTGGAACTGGTCAAACAGGAGATGGCAAGAGTGAACATCGATATTGTAGCAACCAGTGAACTCAGATGGACTGGAAAGGGTGAATTTAACTCAGGTGACCATTATATCTACTACTGTAGGCAGGAATCCCTTAGAAGAAATGGAGTAGCCATCATGGTCAACAAAAGAGTCCTAAATGCAGTACTTGATTGCAATCTCAAAAATGAAAGAATGATCTCTATTCCTTTTCCACAGCAAACCCATTCGATATTATGATAATCCAAGTCTGGTCCCCAACACTAACGCCAAAGAAGCTGTGGTTGAATGGTTCCATGAAGATCTACAAGACCTTCTAGAACTAACACCCCAAAAGATGTCCTTTTCATTATAGGGGACTGAAATGCAAAAGTAAGAAGTCAAGCGATACCTGGAGTAACAGGCAGGTTTGACCTTGGAATACAAAATGAAGCAGGGCAAAGACGTAAAAGTTTTGCCAAGAGAACGCAAACACCCACTGGTCATAGCAAACACCCACTTGCAACAACACAAGAGCTGACTCTGCACATGGACATACTGGATGGTCAATACCAAAATCAGATTGATTATATTCTTCACAGTTGATGATGGAGAAACTCTGTACAGTCAACAGAAATGACAAGGAGCTGACTGTGGCTCAGATCATGAACTCCTTATTGCCAAATTCAGACTTAAATTGAATAAAATAGGGAAAACCTTAGGACATTCAGGAATGACCTAAATCAAACTCCTTATGGTTATACAGTGGAAGTGACTAATAGATTAAAGGGATTAGATCTGATAGAGCACCTGAAGAACTATGGACAGAGGTTTGTGACATTGTACAGGAGGCAGTGAAGAAAACTATCCTCAAGAAAAAGAAATGCAAAAAGACAAAATGTCTATCTGAGGAGGCCTTATACATAGCTGAGAAAAGACGAGAAGCAAAAGGCAAAGGAGGAAAGGAAAGATATGTCCACCTGAATGCAGAGTTCCAGCGAATAGCACGGAAAGATAGGAAAGCCTTCCTCAGTGATCAATGCAAAGAAATACAGGAAAACCATAGACTGGGAAAGATGAGAAATCTCTTCAATAAATTTAGAGATACCAAGGGAGCATTTCATGCAAAGGTGGGCAGATGCAAGGACTGAAACAGTATGAACCTAGCGGAAGCAGAAGTTATTAAAAGAGGTGGCAAGGATACACAGAAGAGCTGCACAGAAAAGATCCTAATGACCCAGATGACCATGGTGGCATGATTACTCACCTAGAGCCAGACATCCTGGAATGTGAAGTCAAATGGGCCTTAGGAAGCATCACTGTGAACAAAGGTAATGGAGATGGTGGAATTCCGGTTGAGATATTTCAGGTCCTGAAAGATGATGCTGTAAAAGTGTTCCATTCAATATGACAGCAAGTTTGGAAAACTCAGCAGTGGCCACAAGACTGGAAAAAGTCAGTTTTCATTCCAGTCCCAAAGAAAAGCATTGCCAAAGAATATTCAAGCTACTGCACAATCGCACTCATTTCACATACTTTGAGCAAAGTAATGCTCTAAATTCTCCAAGCTAGGCTTCAATAGTATGTGAACTGAGAACTTCCAGATGTTCCAATTTGATTTAGAAAAGGCAGAGGAACCAGAGATCATATTACCAACATCCGTTGGATCATCAGAAAAGCAAGAGAGTTCCAGAAAAACATCTACTTTTGCTTCACTGACTATGCTAAAGCCTTTGACACTGTGGATCACAACAAACTGGAAAATTCTTAAAGAAATCGGAATACCAGATGACCTTACCTGCCTTCTCAGAAATCTGTGCACGTCAAGGAGTAACAGTCAGAACCAGATATGGAACAACAGACCAGTTCCAAATTGGGAAAGGAATATGTTAAGCCTGTATATTGGCACCCTGCTTAGCTTTTATGCAGAGTACATCATACGAAGTGCCAGACTGGATGAAGCACAAGCTGAAATCACGATTGCCAGGAGAAATATCAGTAACCACATATAAGCAGATGATACCACTCTTAAGACAGAAAGCAAAGAGATACTAAAGAGCTGCTTGATGTAGGTGAAAGATGAGAGTGAAAAGCTGTCTTAAAACCCAGCACTCAGAAAACTAAGATCATCATCCCATCACTTCATGGCATATAGATGAGGAAACAATGATATACTTTATTTTCTTGGACTCCAAAATCACTGCAGATGGTGACGGCAGCCATGAAATAAAAGACACTTGCTACTTGGAAGAAAAGCTATGCCAAATGCAGATAGTGTATTAAAAAGTAGGGACATTACCTTGCCAACAGAGGTCCATCTAGTAAAGCTTTGGTTTTTCCAGCAGTCATGTATGGATGTGAGAGTGGGACCATAAAGAAGGCTGAACGCTGAAAAATTGATGCTTTTGAGCTGTGGTGTTAGAGAAGACTCTTGAGAGTCCCTTGGACTGCAAGGAGATCCAACTAGTCCATCCTAAAGGAGTCTAATCCTGAATATTTATTGGAAGAACTGCTTCTGATGCTAAAGCTGAAGCTCCAATACTTTGGCCACCTGATGCAAAGAGCTGACTCATTAGAAAAGACCTTGATGCTGGGAAAGATTGAAGGCAGGAGGAGAAGGGGACAACAGAAGATGAGATGATTGGATGACATTACTGACTCAATGGACATGAGATTTTGCAAGCTCTGGGAGATGGTGATGGACAAGGGAGGCCTGGTGTGCTGCAGTCCATGGTGTCATAGAGTTGAACGTGATTGAACAACTGAACAATATATTTATGTCCCATCTCTTCTGAACCTCCCTCCCACCTTCCACCCCATCCCACTCTCTAGGGTTTTAAAAAAATTAATATTAAATATTATTAAATGTTATACCTAAATATAAAGTTATTTTTTTAAACATTGAAGATTGTTATATGTAAAGACCTATGCTGGATATTGTGAATGATACAGGATGGATGAAACATAGTGTCTGGCCTCAGGGACTTTGTTATTTATTAGAGAACATTAATTATTCATGAAAAGAATATACATGAACAGAGTGTATAGATGTCGTAAAGTACGAGAAAACCCTCGGGCATTTTGAGCCTCCTTTATGATCCTGTTTATACCAATCTGTTGATGTCATAAAACATGTGGTTGCAGGTAGAGAAGAAGTCCACATTTGGTTTAACTGTGGACCTGGGGCAGGGTCCACAGACTCTTTACATCTCTTTATATCTCANGTAAAGTACGAGAAAACCCTCGGGCATTTTGAGCCTCCTTTATGATCCTGTTTATACCAATCTGTTGATGTCATAAAACATGTGGTTGCAGGTAGAGAAGAAGTCCACATTTGGTTTAACTGTGGACCTGGGGCAGGGTCCACAGACTCTTTACATCTCTTTATATCTCATTTACCCATACAGTCATTGTGTGAGTTGAGTAATTTCCCCCTTATTTTACATTTGTGGAAATTGAAACCCACAGAATTTAAATAAGTACCCCAAGGTCACACTGTGGTGTGA
>SJYA01013092.1:0-11081 GCA_006410615.1 Neotragus moschatus
GCTGGGAGGGACTTGGGGCAGGAGGAGAAGGGGACGACAGAGGATGAGATGGCTGGATGGCATCACTGATCCGATGGACATGACTCTTAGTGAACTCCAGCAATTGGTGATGGGCAGGGAAGCCTGGTGTGCTGCGATTCATGGTATCGCAAAGAGTAGGACATGACTGAGTGACTGAACTGAACTTAAGCAACTTAACAGCAACAGCAGCAGCTCTCAACAGAACATGGAATGGTTAGGAAGAGGTTAAGGAAACGACCTCATCAAGCTCAGGGTCTATCAGAGATAATGATGAACTCCAGATGTTGACTGAAAATCAAAGTTATTCATGTGGAACAATCGAAGAGGCAGAATGGCTCCTGTCCCCTGACCCCAAGCTCTACATGCTAAGATGACTGGGACCCAGACTTTGCAGGCCTGGGAAGGCTGAAGGTGCCCTGCTGGTGATGAGACACTCCAGTAGAAGTAGTCACTGCCCAAGGCAGACAGAGGTTATGTACAGCACTGCCCTGGTCTAGCCTGGAGAAGCCTGTCTCAAGAGCAACAGCACATCTTCCAGAACTCAGCCCATACTCCAACTAGACATCACCAGACATACCTGTGTCCGCCCCCTGAGGACTGGGGGGTCCACACGTTCACACATTAAAAGTCTTTACCAAGTGCAAGAGAGTGGCTGACTCAGTGCCCAGAACCGGAAAGAGAAAGTAAGAACCAGAAGAGAAGCATAAGACCAATGAATTCCTCCCTCCTCACCTCCACCCACCTCCTTAAAAGACGCTATACTTCAGTACTGACCAAGGAGGGTGCTCTTATTCATTTGTGTGGATAAGACTAAGAATCTTGTGATTTTGAGAAGTTTTTGAGAAAGTTTTAAAAATGAATAGTATTCAACCTCTCAAATTAAAAAAATTAAAGAATTATATGCTATTGCTGGAAAATCAAGTAGAAAGACAAAAAAACTTGGAAAATTCACTAACATGACTCCAACTAGAAACATTTATAAATACTTAAGGCTACTCTGTTAGTCAATAAGACAAGCAAAACAAATCAGTACTGAGACAGGAAGATGGACTGTGGACATGAACAGGCCCTTCATATAATAAGAGAAACACACCAGTCTGAAAAGACCACATACTGTACGATTCCAACTACGTGACATTCTGTAAAAGACAAAAATACACTGACGGTAATAAGATGAGCAGCTGTTGGGGGCTGGGGGCAGAGAGAGAGACAAACAGGAGGTGCCCTGGGTTGTATCTGGTGGCAAAGCAGTTCTATACTGTACTTCTTTGGTGGCTGAAGGTCACTGACTACACATTTGTCAAGACCTGAATACACAGTGACCCCTAATATAATCTACAGACTCCAGGTGATAATAGGTATCAACAATTGAGAGGATGCACCACACAAGTGTGAGATGGTAACAATGGAGGAAACCAAGAGGGACAGTTACAGAGAACTCTGTACTGTCAGCTCAATTTCCCCGTAAACCTAAACTGTTCTAAAGAGTCTATTAACTAAAAAGAAGAAACAGCTTTTAAACCTATGAAAATATTCTCAACCCCACTCATGACTGAGAAAAAAACCCAAGGACATGGACATGTGTACTATGCACTGGGGCCCAGGACCAGCAGTAGTGGGTACTCACTGAGGCCTCCCCCTTGCCAATCTGCCATCCAGCTGGAGCCCCAGGTCCCCCTGACTTGATTCCCCCCACCCATCCCCCACCACATACCACATCAAGGAAACCTTTAACACCCAAGGGTAAGTGTTTGGAAAGGACAATGTAAGCCAAGCAAGAGATGGTGTTTAACACTTTTTGCAATGAATGTCAAGAACTCAAGGCTTGTTCTGTGACTTTAAGACCTCTGGAGGATCCCAGAATCTACACACAGAACTTGCCAGAAGCACTTGGTGCTGACCTGCTCGCTATGCTTTGTCTAATCCTATCTTTTACCTATTCCCACTTTTCAATTTTAAATTCTGAACTATTGGGCCTCCTAAAGTGTTATTACAAATCAGTGAAAGTGCTAGCCGCTCTTTGGAGTCAATCCAGGCTCCTCTATCCATGGAATTCTCCAGGCAAGAATACTGGAGTGGGTTGCCATTCCCTTCTCCAGGGGAATCTTCCCGACCCAAGGATCAAACCCGGGTCTCCTGCATTGCAGGCAGATTCATTACAATCTGAGCCAGGAGGGAAGCCTACAAAACAGAGTAGGCAGTAAATAAGTAAACAGCAAAACNTGGAATTCTCCAGGCAAGAATACTGGAGTGGGTTGCCATTCCCTTCTCCAGGGGAATCTTCCCGACCCAAGGATCAAACCCGGGTCTCCTGCATTGCAGGCAGATTCATTACAATCTGAGCCAGGAGGGAAGCCTACAAAACAGAGTAGGCAGTAAATAAGTAAACAGCAAAACTCACCAGAGATTGATTCATTTCCCGCTGCTCTCGGAATAACCTGCAGAACTCTGAAAGCAGAGGCGGACCTGAAGGAGGAAACGCAGGCAGTGAGGCGACCCAGGAAGAGCTAGCGTGAACAGCCCTGCCCAGCACTTCACTAGACTCTTGTGGGAAACCCCCCCTGTCACTTTCCAGTAGGGCTTAGAAGAACAAAGACTGAGGACACACCCACAGGCCTTAACTCCCACGTGATTACGGTACTGCGGGGAAAACACTTTTTCATCAGTGGATGAACATCGAATCCTATTAAAATGAACTTCCATCATTAAATATAAAATAGTAAAAATAAACAACTACAGTTTTCTTACTAACTCTGTTAAGATCAGAAAATCCACAGGATGCTCTGAGTAACGCGATACACTCAGGCGCGGCTCAGTCTTTCAATTATTTGTACAAACTTAAACGCAATGCTCAAAAAATGATCTCTTACTAAGAAACTGACAGAGCACTTGCCCTTGGAGTCTGATCTTGCTAACGATCCCATCTGCAGACCCAGTGACCTAGGACAAATCACCTCCCTTCTCAGGCCCAGTCACCTCCTCCCTCAACTGAAGCAGCGGGACAGACGCCTCGAAGACTCATCCCGCACGTGGCGTGTCACCGGAGGCTTAGATTACAGAACCAAGTGCTGATGAGTCTTGAGAGACACGTGCAGGATCGCAAGAAGGCGAGAGAAAGAGGAGGAGGGGCCTTGGGGATGGAGGGAGGGGTGGACGCGGCACGTCTGGGCCAAGCCTGGGGCCCCCACTGCCCCAGGACACCCAGAACTCACAAGCCCCAGCGGAGCCCCAGCGGAGCAGCCGCCCCTGCCCTCCAGCCTGGCCTCTCGACCCCGGCAAAGCGGTCAAATCTTCTCAGTCGCTCTCTCGTGGGGTCCGGAGCGGGCTCCCCAAGCCCTGCTCTCCGAGGGGCGTAGGATCAACAGCCGCTTGGAGGCCGCAGACGCACCACCTACCTCGTCGAGACTCGCTGACCGGCTCCGGTTCCCCAGGCTCCGGCCGGGGGCTGCTCCTGCGGCGCGCTCCTCTCCCCGAGTCCCTCCTCCCCGCCTCCCGAGGCCTCTGGGCCCGAGAAGCCCGCTCTGGGTCTACAGGACAAGCTCCTTTCAGGCCGACGTCGTTCCCGAGGCTTCACCGTGTCGTGCGCTGCAGATGGTCGAGACCGGGCCCCGCCGCTCCTTAGCCGTCGCCGCCGCTCGCCCGCCCTCTCCGACCCAGCCCGAGGGCTCCGGGGCTCGAGATCCGGGGTCTCGGCTCCAGCCTCCGCCCGGCCCGCGAGGACCCTCGCGTGCACAGCCCGCGTCCGCTGGATACCAGCCCTGCCAGACAGCGTTCCAGTCCCGCAGGCCCTGGAATCCCCGGCCGCCGGAGGCCAAAGCCTGGGAACGAGGGCGAGCGGTGACCTGGCCAGCGACAGGAAGCAAAAGAGCCGGTGCGCGTGCGCGAACACGCACACAGAACGCTGAGCCTCAGCGCAGGAGGACGCCGGAAGTCTGGGCACCGGGGCCTGCCCCAGGGAGCCGGACAGATAGCAAGACTCTATTTCCCAGAAGTCTCCGTGCCATGAAGTTAGGGAACCTCTTAAATGTCTCTACCTCATCTGGAGGTGAAGCATTGCTGTGCTGAGAGGATGGACACTCTGAACCAGGGAATCCATATCCCATTTGTTAACTCCTGTTAGGAGTCAAGGAAATATATGGCCTCAGGTGGGGGTCCTGTGTGATTGCCTCCTGGATCCCTGGTCCTTTCCCTGCCCAGAGGTTTTTAGGTTAGATCTGAGGATCTGTGACAAACCAGAGAGGGGAAGGAGTGTATCCTGTTTGGGGGTGGTGGTGGTTTAGTGGCTAAGTTGTGTCTGTCTATGGGATTCTCCAGGCAAGAATACTGGAGTAGGTTGCCATTTCCTTAACTAAAATACTAACAGTTCAGTTCAGTTCAGTAGCTCAGTCCAGTCTGACTCTTTGCCACCCCACAGACTGCAGCATGCCAGGCTTCCCTGTCCATCACCAACTTCCGGAGCTTGCTCAAACTCATGTCCATCGAGTCGGTGATGCCATCCAATCATCTCATCCTCGGGAGAAGGAAATGGCAACCCACTCCAGTATTCTTGCCTGGAGAATCCCAGGGACAGAGGAGCCCGGTGGGCTGCCATCTATGGAGCCACACAGAGTCAGATACGACAGAAGAGACTTAGCAGCAGCAACAGCATCTCATCCTCTGTCGTCCCCTTCTCCTCCTGCCTTCAGCCTTTCCTGCATCAGGGTCTTTTCCAATGAATCAGTTCTTTGCATCACGTGGTCAACGTATTGGAGTTTCAGCTTCAGCACCAGTCTTTCCAATGAATATTCAGGACTGATTTTCCCTAGGACTGACTGGTTGGATCTTCTTGCAGTCAAAGGGATTCTCAAGAGTCTTCTCCAACACCACAGTTCAAAANTTCCCTAGGACTGACTGGTTGGATCTTCTTGCAGTCAAAGGGATTCTCAAGAGTCTTCTCCAACACCACAGTTCAAAAGCATCAATTCTTCAGCGCTCAGCTTTCGTTATAGTCCAACTTTCACATCCATACTTTTTACTCAACTGATCTTTGTTGGTAAAGTAATGTCTCTGTTTTTTAATATGCTGTCTAGGTTGGTCATATCTTTTTTCCAAGGAGCAAGTGTGTTTTAATTTCATGGCTGTAGTCACCGTCTGCAGTGATTTTGGAACCCCCCCAAAATAAAGTCTGTCACTGTTTCCATTGTTTCCCCATTATTTGCCATGAAATGATGGGACTAGATGCCATGATCTTTGTTTTCTGAATGTTGAGTTTTAAGCCAACTTTTTCACTCTCCTCTCACTTTCTTCAAGAGGCTCTCTAGTTCTTTTTCACTTTCTGCTATAAGGCTAGTATCATCTGTGTATCTGAGGTTTCTCTCAGTAATCTTGATTCCAGCTTGTGCTTCATCCAGCCGAGCATTTTGCATGATATACTCTGCATATAAGTTAAGTAAGCAGGGTGACAATAGACAACCTTGACATACTCCTTTCCCAATTTGGAACCAGTCTGTTGTTCCATGTCCAGTTTTAACTGTTGAAATACTATGTTTCATTAAAATGCTAGGATATAATAAATGTTCAGCCATGATAATAAATGTTTAATCATGGGCATATGATTTCTCCAAGGAAGGAAAAGAGAACAGAAATTGTAGCTTTTCTAGATTACACAGTCAATCCATTAAAAACAGTAGAAAAATCAGAAGGTACATACAAATTGAAAAAATGGATACCTGCGAACTTACCTTTTTAACAGGATATTGTTTATGTTAGATAAAAATGTCATTTAAAAAAATAGAATCATAAGGACAATGATTTATCACAATTTTGGGGGGTGAAATCATGTAACCATGTTCTCAACCAGTTACTTCTCAAAAGCGGGTATGGGTAAAATTAAAAATAAAATCTTCTGCCAATCCAGAAAATCCTCTTTCCAGGTGTAGAAATAAAGAAAATAGTGTTATTGTTGAATAACCATGAAAGCAGGCTGTGGGACTTCCCTGGTGGGCCAGTAGTTAAGATTCTGCCCTCCAAACACAGGGGGCTCAGGTTCAGTCCCTCCTGGAGGAGTTAAGTCCTGGCATGCTGTGGGACTGGCCAAAAAAAACCAAAAATCAGGCTGTGCTGTGCATCACAAGGGAACCACTATTTGTGTAAATGAGATGAACCTCTTCTCTTTTTTTTTTTTTTTGAACCTCATCTTTTTATATAGCTCAGGAGATAGAATCCATTGCATACATGTTTAAGATAACAGTAATTTGTCTTCTGTGAAAAAACTTGACAACATTTTCAGCTTGGAGGAGGCAAAGATTCTACTTCCTTGGGTGATCAGAAATCTGGGTTGTTTTGACACCATCTGCCTCCACCATGCCGCCTAAATTCAACACCAACAACATCAGAGTCATATAGTGAGGTGCATAGTGGGGAGGTCAGTACCATGTCTGCCCTGGCCCCCAAGACTGGTCCCAGG
Source organism: Neotragus moschatus (assembly GCA_006410615.1). Taxonomy (NCBI): domain Eukaryota; kingdom Metazoa; phylum Chordata; class Mammalia; order Artiodactyla; family Bovidae; genus Neotragus; species Neotragus moschatus. The sequence continues at coordinate 6,467 of SJYA01013092.1, forward strand.
GTCTGTCTGCAAAAGAGGCTGGTGATGACATCACCAAGGCAACTGGTGATTGGAAGGGTCTGAGGATACAGTGAAACTGATCATTCAGAGCAGACAGGCCCAGATTGAGCAGTACCTTCTACTTCTTATGGAACTGCTGAAACCCTCAAGGAACTGCCAAGAGACAGGAAGAAGCAGAAAAACACTAGATTCAGTGGAAACATCAGTTTTAATGAAATGGTCAACATTGCCAGGCAGATGCATCATCGATCTCTAGCTAGAAAACTCTCTGGAACCATTAAAGAGATCCTGGGGATTGTCCCTTCTGTGGGCTGCGATGCTGATGGCTGCCACCCCCATGACATCATAGATGACATCAACAGGGGTGCAGTTGAACGCTCTGAGCTTGAGCCTGGCAAACTTCCAGCCCGCGTGCCACAACTAAAAGCCCCACAGAGCTGCGATGAAGACCCCGCACAGCCAAAGTAAAAACAAGGCAAAACCACCACCAACAAAATCCTGATTGTGGCAGTTTTCTTGGGCTGTGTCACAAAGTATGCCAAACCAGCGGGCTTAAGCAACAGGAATGAATTGTCTGACAGTTCTGCAGGTTGTAAGTCCAAATTGAGGCATTGGCAGGAGTGGGTCTCTCCAAGAGCTGTAGGGGAAGATCTGCTGCAAGTGGAGGGGGCAATTGCTTCACTACATATACACTAGGTAGGTACCAGGTAGGTGCTTGTCAGCAACTCCGATCCTGGCTCTGTTTATCCACAGCAGCACGAGGCAGCTTGAGGAGTTGTCACGGGCCTGTTGGCAGGAGGACTAGAAGCTGGTTCGTCTACTTGCTCAGCCCTGGACCCTCGGCTTGGCCACAACCCTTCCATGTTAGGGTCCAGGTCATGGTCCACCCCTTCCTGTCTATTTCATCGATGGTGATACACTTTCTTGAGGACTTCCTACAGCACCAGCGGGGCTTCCCTGGTGGCTTACTAGTAAAGAACCCGCCTGCCAATGTAGGAGAGGTAGGTTCAGTCCCTGATCTGGGAAGGTCCTCTAGCGAAGGAAATGGCAAGCCATTCCAGTATTCTTGCCTGGAGAATCCCATGGACAGTAGAACCTGGTGGACTATAGTCCTTGGGGTCACAAAGAGTCGGACACAATTTAGGGACTGAACAACAGCAATTGCAGCAGCCTGGGCAGCTCTTCTCACCCAAAGATTTCCATCAGAAGCATGTCAACAAGAAAGTTCAAATTAGGCTCTCTCTCGGTGCTGTGGAATTAGAATCGGTGAGCCTGGGTCCTAGCATCTGTTTATTATTTTCTCCATGTGATTCTCAGCTGAAAGGATTGTATTGACAAAGCACTTTCATTTCACACTGCTGATATTTCTGCAGTACAGTTATCTTAAACTGCATTCGTAGGAGGGAGAGAGAAGAGAAGTGATAGTTCTGCTTTTCCCCCTGAATGCACTGTTATTGAACAAAACTTGAGTCTGCTCACATGCACACAGTAAAGCCAGTCTCCTAACACTGGGTCATGAGGAAGGAAAGTGGAACAAGGTGACAAGCAAGGAGTCCAGGCAGCTAGTGGTCAATAGGCCTCAACTCCCTCAATGACTTTCAGGGAAGAGTTTTTAAAGATGGGGGGTGGCTGTTGTTAGGAATATAAGGTGCAACCACTGTGGAGGATAGTATGGAAGGCCCTTAAAAAACTGAAAATAGAGCTACTATGTGGCCAGCAATCCCACGCCTGAGCATATATCAGGAGAAACCCATAACTCAAAAAGATACGTGGGCCGTCGTCCCGGATACGCGGGGAGGCAACCTTTGAGGTCGGGGCTCCTCGCGGCTCCGTGAGGCTGCGCGAGGTGGGCCGGCCGGTCGGGGTGGCCGGGGGTGAGGGGGGACCGAGCCGAGGGGCTTTGGTGTGCTCCGCGCCCGCAGGTCCACAGCATGTCCTCCTCCGGCACAGCTGCGGAGGGAGAGGCAGCCCCTGACCAGCCCGCGTCCGAAAAAGAGCCCGACATGCCCGGCCTGAGAGAGGAAAGTGAAGAGGAGGACGAGGACGACGAGGAGGAGGAGGAGGAGGAGGAGGAGGAAGAGAAAGAAAAGAGCCTCATTGTGGAAGGCAAGAGGGAAAAGAAGAAAGTAGAGAGGTTGACGATGCAAGTCTCTTCTTTACAAAGAGAGCCATTTACAATTGCACAAGGAAAAGGGCAGAAGCTTTGTGAAATTGAAAGGATACATTTCTTTTTGAGTAAGAAGAAAACAGATGAACTTAGAAATCTCCATAAACTGCTTTACAACAGACCAGGAACAGTCTCCTCATTAAAGAAGAATGTGGGTCAGTTCAGTGGCTTTCCATTTGAAAAAGGAAGTATCCAGTATAAAAAGAAGGAAGAAATGTTGAAAAAATTTAGAAATGCCTTGTTAAAGAGCATCTGCGAAGTTCTTGACTTGGAGAGATCGGGTGTAAACAGTGAACTGGTGAAAAGGATCTTGAATTTTTTTAATGCATCCAAAGCCTTCTGGCAAACCATTGCCAAAATCTAAAAAAAGTTCTAGCAAAGGCAACAAAAAGGAACCGAACCGTTCGGGGATGGCCAGGAAAGCTAAGGGAACCAAATGTCCTGAAATCCTGTCAGATGAATCTAGCAGTGATGAAGAGGAAAAGAAAAACAGAGGAGTCCTCAGAGAATGAAGATAAAGAGAGTGAAGAAGAACAGCCACCAAAAAAGACATCCAAAAGAGAAAAGCCCAAACAGAAAGCCACTCCTAAAAGTAAAAAATCTGTAAAAGGTGCTAATGTTAAGAAGGCAGATAGCAGTACCACCAAGAAGAATCAAAATAGTTCCAAAAAAGAAAGTGAATCTGAGGATAGTTCAGATGATGAACCTTTAATTAAAAAATTGAAGAAACCTCCTACAGATGAAGAGTTAAAGGAAACAGTAAAGAAGTTATTGGCCAGTGCTAACTTGGAGGAAGTCACAATGAAGCAGATTTGCAAAGAGGTAAATTGGACAGATACCGAGATCATTTTCCTTTTATTTGAAAAAAATCTTTTACCCATCCCTCAGGCCTACATGTTTTCATTCATTGAACAAGTATTCATAGAACTGCTACATGCCAGCTGTTCTTGTAGGTGCTGGGGTACCACTTTCAGTAAAGTAGTCAAAACCTCTGCCCTATTGGAGTCATTGTATAAACAGTAGAATGTATACAGTGACTGAAGTTGAAGTGATACATCCCAAACTGCATAGGAATAAATCATCTTTTTTCCTAACCTGGAAATAATTTTTATTGATGCATCNTCATTATACCAGCAAAGAGAATGTATTTCCTTTTCTAAATCTTTGCAAGCGTTGTTGGTAGAATTTCCTGTTGACCTTTTATCTTGAGTGTTAGGTGAATTCGTGTGCCGTTTTAAATTGCATTTTTATGCAGCTTTTAGTTTAAATTTTTGCATGGCTGCAGTAATTGTCCCTTGCTTTTATAGTTGTATTTTGTACATTCTGGATTTCTTTATATAAGACTATAGATTGTTGAACTGTTGTAGTTTTTAGTGTATGTGTGCAATACTAGCTTAAGTCATACTTGTAATCAAGTAGAACAGAAACTATGGTAATTGGCATTTATACATGCAGAGACTGTTGCAGTATTTAGTAGATAAAATATTTTGAATACACGTCTGTCAGTGTTAAAACCAGTGGCGGTGTGTTCATCACGTGCAAAATATATGAGCTTCAGCTGCCCAGATGACTAAATTGGAACTTTTCTCCTGCATGTATATGTGTCAAATTGTCAGCATGACAGGAGTGACAGATGTTATTTTTGTATTTTTAAAAACGAATTTGTTGTATATAAAGTTTTTTTCTTTTGTGCAGATCAATTTTTAAACTCTTATAGGTAGGTATCTTTACAGTTATAAACTATGAAATGACAGTGTTCGGCCAGATGGTATGACGGAGCAGTGAAAGTCAGAATTCAGTGAAGAAAACACTGATGCAATAGATAGTTCTCTGCTTTGCCTCGAAGTGTCATCAGTTTATAGTTTTAGTGTTAACTCTGCAAGTGTCAGTAGATACATTTTATATTAAGGGTAGACCAAAATCAACACACAAAACTTCAAAAATTGGGGGGTTCTGGATCAAGTAGAAACACATTTGGCTTCAAATAAATATACTGATTTTTAACTGCTTTTGCCCACATAAAAAGCTGGTATTTACTGGAAACCTGGCCACCTTTATAATTATGGTTGAAAGTATCAAGTGTAATGCCAGAAGATGATAATGTATAGACAGTAGTGGGTATCTGACAAAGGATTTTTCAAAGGTGATGGACTTATCTCTAACGTTAAAGAAACGTGACATATTCACAGAATCAGGGGTGTTTAATTTTGGCCAATCAGGATTCTAGGTGATCAACACATGGACCACTCCTGAATGAGACTAATTTTTTTTGATTGTCTTAATAAATTTATTAAATAATCTCTGAATTTTAAAACTGCTGCTTATGTGAGAATTAGGCCGTTGATGAACCACTGAGTATTTAAAATATCTTTGCATCACAGTACAGAAATTTATAAAAATATGTTGACTGCTAACAGGTATTTTCACAGGTTTGACTTGTTTCTTGAT
>SJYA01013093.1:0-10548 GCA_006410615.1 Neotragus moschatus
GGACCAGAACCTTTCAACCTGTCTCCCCACTCTGGGCCATCATTAGGCCCTCATGCATCCCCAGCGCCATCCTAAATGAATCGCCTCAAAACGCACCCAGTTCTTTTGAGTGACTGCAGGTTCCCTGCAGCATTCAGTTTGCCCCCTGCCCCCACAGCCCTGCTTGTGACCCTCTCTTTCAGAGTAAGTGGCTTCTTGAGAATAAAACTTCATCTTAATATTTCAAAAGCAAATCAAGTGTAAATTATGCCTCAGTAAATTCTACCTAAAAAGTAATAACAAACAAACGAAGAGCTTTGGACCGGCCTGTACTCCTGTGTGCATAGATGCATGCTCACAGATGTGTGTGTATGATGGGCCGAGTGTGACAGCTGGGGTGTGTGCCTGAGCAAGGCTGCGGCTCCAGGTCAAGTTGGAGCAGAACCCAAGAGCGCACAGCTCCTGTTCCATCTGTGGCTCTCCGCACCCCGCCTTGGGGCCCACATCGTTCTGGGAGGAGAGATGCCTTTGCCTTTTCCACTCAGCCTCAGAACCCCTCATCCTGTCTTCTGCAGTGCTCTCTTCTCAGGGGAAAACAGAGGTGGTCATAGTGGTAAAGAACCCACCTGCCAATGCAGAAGACTCAGGCTCCATCCCCGGGTTGAGAAGATCCCCTAGAGAAGGGATCAGCAACCCATTCCAGTATTCTTGCCTGGAGAATCCCATGGACAGAGGATCCTGGGGGGCTTAAGTCCATGGGGTCACAAAGTCAGACACAACTGAAGCGACTCAGCACACCCCTTCCCAGCCTCTCAACCACTTCCCTTCTGGAGCCTCCCGAGTAAGCCTGTATTTTGTCTCCAACAGCCTGGGAGCCCCAGCCCAAGCAGGAGCCTGCCTGTCAACCTGAACCGTTATGTCACCAAGAAGAGCCTGGCGGAGAGCTTGCTGGACATGGCACTCTTCATGTCCAACACTGTGCAGCTGAAAGCGGTGCTAGATCGGGGTCCATCCTCCAATCACCACTTTGCCCTCGTCACCCTCCTTAGCATCTCTCTCCTCCTGCAGGTGGTCATCGGAATCCTCCTCATGGTCATGGGTGAGGAGCCGGGGCCTGGAGCTGGCCTCAGGGGGTGGGTGGGAAGAAAAGTCTCGAATGCCTCCCTGTCACACCGTGCGTTTGCACAGTCATACAGTAACCTGCTGTTAGCCCTGTGCACCTCCAAGTGCCCAAGTAACAATGACAAAGTGCAGGCAGGCACCCTGACCTACCTCCTAGCATCCCATCTAGTACAATACCTGCTAAATGACTGTGCTCACTAACTCGTAGCAGCATTCCTTAGAGCGTGCATTCTCCACTCTGAGAAGACCCAATGGAAGTTTCCAAAATCAGCTCTATTGAGTACCACGTGACGTGGTCAGTGAGGGAGAAGGCATGTCAGCACAATGGCCACCAACTCCTGATCTCTGAGGCGCTGTGGTGGGGGAAGCTCCAGGCTGTTATCTCCCCACCCCCAGGCCATCATTTGCTTCTCCCTCTTCTCCACAGCTCTACTGAACCTTAATGAGCTGGAAAAGCAGTGGCGACTCAACCAGCTCAACAACGCGGCCACCGCCTTGATCTTTATCACTGTCATCATCAACATCTTCATCACAGGCTTCGGGGCACATGAGATTGGGATCCTGGCTGCCAGGACCCCTCTCTGAACACAGCCTGGACCCAGGTGAGGGAAGATGGGAAGTGCACAGGTGGCCCTTCTCACCTCTGCGGCTTTGGGCTGAGAGAGATGCTCGCCAGGCAGAGGGGAAGAATGTAGACTTGGGACAGGGATGAGGTCCTGGGGCAGACCATGGGTTGGGACTCACCAAAGTCCTCTGAGCTCTCTCCTCCTAGGCTGAGCTTCTCTGCAGCCTGGGAGGGTGGAGGCTGCGGTTAATGGGGGAAGAGGGAGACGCGGGTGTTCTCCTTGACAGAGTCAACAGGACCATGGGGAGCCAGCCGGCAGCACAGAGCCTCAGGCCCTGCCTCAGGTTCCGATCCGAACCCGCAGCTGCACCCTGCGAAGGCACCAGGGCGATTGTGTGACACTTGGCCCGAGGCGCTGGTCTGCCCTTCTCTTCATCTATTTGCTTCCCCTACAGGTGCTGGGCCTGGAACTGCTTCTCTCCCCCTTGATCTGCCAGGCTGAAGGGCACGGCATACAGCTTCAGGGAGAGCTCCTAGACTCAGAGGGCAGTGTAGACACCCCTGCTTCCTACCCTCGGCACTGGAACAAAGATGGGCTCTTCTCCATGCTCATCTCGGCCTGGAGTCCTCCGCTTGGACTTGAGTACCACCCACCTGTCTCCTGGGCCCTCGAGTGTGCCTACAGAAGGCTGGGTCTGCCCAGCTTAAGGACTCTGCTTCTGACCCCACCCTGTTCCTTCCCTCTGCCCCAGCCTGTTTTCTCTTTTCTGTAGGATGGAATAATTTCTCTCCATAAAGCTTTCTGCAGATCCACTGTGAGTCAATCTTTGTGTCTTCAATTGTGAAGGCTCAAGCACATGGGGTAGTGAGGGTGGGGGGGAGCGGCTGTCTCCATCTGTGTCCTGGAAATGGCTCAAAGGAGCAACCCCAAGCCTGGAGGGGGAAAAGGCTTTTAAGTCACTGCCCCTCCTGTGGGTTCTGCTCTGAGTCAGGTTTCCCTGCCCGAGTGCCTAGGGTGATTACCATCTGCTGCATTAGCAGCAGACCAGTCTCCTCCAGATGCTTTTTGAGACCCTCCAATTGGCTGCCTCTGGGCTTCCCTGGTGGCTCAGACAGTAAAGAATCTGCCTGCAATGCAGGGGACCAGAGTTCTATCCCTGGGTCAGGAAGATCCCCTGGAGAAGGGCATGGCAACCCACTCCAGTACTCTTACCTGGAGAATCCCATCGACAGAGGAGCCTGGCAGGCTACAATCCATGATGTTGCAAAGAGTTGGACATGACTGAGTGACTAACAACAAATTGGCCACCCCAGCTTTCACAGCAGCACCCTCTCTTGGGCATGTGCTTAAGGAATACAAACTAATTTCAATCTCTACCTAGATCAGATATGACCAGGACCTTTGTACTATAACGCATCAACAGGGCACGCCCAGCTCAAACACAGATGCTTTTCGATTGTCCGCTCTCTTAGAATAACCCACACCTCAGCTCCTCACCTGACCTTCCTGTGTCCACCAGCCTTTCTCAACTGAAAGCTCCAACCTGCATGAATCTATTGCACAGGAAATGTTCCTCAGACAGGAACCTCATGGTCCCCCTCCTGAGTAAACCACACTGCAGGGAAGGCTGCCTGCCGCCCCCCACCCCCAAAGACATACAGGTGATGAAGGGTGATATGGAGAGTCCCTGGCATGTCCACTGGAGGCCTCAGAGCTTAGAGATGGCCATGTGAGCCTGGGCCCTCTGCCTAGCCCTCTCCCACCTTGATGGGCAATAGGAAAACACAAGGGCATTTTGTTTTCTGAGAAGATGCTGTATTTAACGCTTTCCCTCCCTGCACCCTACACATTCCCTACCGAGTAGGGGCCATGCCAGACCCCCTCCATTAAGGCAGACGGTGTGGAGGTAACAAAAACAGAGGCACTGGCTGGGGCATAGGGGGTGGCAGGCTGGGGAGGGGAGGCTGGGCAGACTTCTGTCCTCAGGAGGAGTGAAGCAGGAGGACCATCTGGGTGGACTCAGGCCTTGCTGGGCAACGCCCAGGGATAAAAATAGCCCCAGAAAGAAACCTGGCTGCCCAGGCAGCCTCAGCTCTCAACTATTCCCTACAGTCCTTCCCGGAAGGCACGGCGTGTGAGCCAGGACCATAAACGGCCATAGCCTGAGGGCAGATCGAGCATCCACAAGCCACAATCTATTAACCAAAAAGTCTGTGTCCTTCCTGATTTTTTTAGGCGAGAGGCAGGGGTTCTTGTCAACCTCCAGAAGGTTCTTGTGGGGCTCCATTCTCCTGTAGGCCAAATTCATGCTCTGGGTGACCGCGGGGCCCACCAGGCAGACCTTGCAGTTCCGCACACCGAGACCTGGACTCCATCACGACACGGAGTCTGGGCCCAGTGGATTGGCCTCCCGGGCCCCGCCGCACCTGCTCTGGGCCCTTCCTCACAGAGGCTGGGGTTTGCGAGGCCGCGTCCAGGGCACCGGTGGTGAATTAGAGCAGCGCAGAGGGCAGCAGCAGTAGAAACATCCCCAGTCTGGAGGCGCCTGGGGTCATTAGTGCAAGAGAAGTGTGCGACGCGATCTAGGTGACAGAAAGGGTGCCCCAGGCCCCAGAGGCCGAGGGCTGTGCTCCCTGAAACAGCTTCACTTTTCAGTCCTGCTTCCGCTCTGTGGACAGAACGACATCCTCGCCTCACCTCCCCAGACCTTCCCCCCACCCCCGGGGCTGCTTCCGTTCCCCAGTTCAGAGAGTCTTTCTCCTCTTCCTCCTTGCGGGGTGGCAGGAGGGGGCTGGGCTGAGGACTCAGGCTTCCAGCTTCCCTTCTCATCCTTCCCCCTGGACCTCACCCCTCCCCTCACCCTCTCCCAGCTCTGCTTCATGTGGTCCCCGAGGCCGGCTCACAGGTGGCTGGGACAGAAGGGGGCTTCTCGTCCCTGCCCTTCCCCACCCTCCCTCATCTGTGAAGCACGTCCGCCCTGTACTGGGGAGCCAGGAGCCCACCACCCCCGTTGGTTCCCTGGCCCCCAACCCCTGAGGCACTGGGAGGAGGTGGTCCGCTCTGTGCTTTCAGTGAGTCTGGAGTCAGTGCGGCTGGAGGGTTAGGTTAATGCCCTGATCCGCGGCCAGCTGTCAGTCGGCTACCTGGAAGGTGTGTGTGTCCCGGAGGCAAGGACCTGCAGGGCAGCTGCGAACGGCTCCACGTGAGGCCAGCTCCCCAGTTGCCAGGTCCAGGGCCCAGGGACACACCCGTGGGTCTGAGGTATGCAGGGAGGGAGTGCCCTTCCTATAAATGCACAGCTCCACCCCCCTCACAGTCTATGCTAGGTCTGGACATGTGTGGTTTTGGTTTTCTGTTAAAAAAAAAAAAAAAGAGTAAAATCCCAATAAAATCCGTCCAATAGAAGAGCTTCCAGTCCGTGGTCGCTGCCCCCCTAGGAGCCCTGAGTGGGCACTGGAAGGCACCTCCTGATCAGTGTGGTGTGGCCAGGCTGGGCTCACCTCCCTCGACCTGGTCCCGCTGCCCTTCCTGAGAACTCTGCCATCTCTGTCTTGTCTCCTGGCCCCAGAGGCCCAGAGGCGGAGGACAGCTGGTGGGGCACAGGGTACCGACTTGGAGGCCGCTTGGGCCCACCACGGCCCCTGCTCCCCTCCCTTCCCGCTCTGGCAGCAAGCGGGCACTGGCCGGGCCACCACGGTCCAGGTGCTGGAAGCCATCGGTCCAGCAGGCGCCCCCCCAATGCCGGGGTTATGGCATCTTCATCTGGCGGCGGTTCCACATGCCCCGCTTGGAATGGAAGTGATGGAAGAAGTTTCGGAGGGAGAGACGCTCCACTTCCAGGCCGGCTTGGAGGATCCTGGGTGGGAGGAGTGTGGGATGAGCCACAGAAGCACAGAGGGAAGTGGGGAGAGGGCCAGCCCGCCTGCCATGGCCCCACCAGGCCCTGTCTGCTTCCCGTGGGGCAGGGGTGGGCAGAGAGCCAAACAGCCTGGGCCATGTCTCAGAGCCTCTCCCTAGAAAGGATAAATGGATACAGTGGTGGATTCGGTGAGGACCAGTGAAGAAGGGCGCAGGAGCTCAGCACAGCTGGAGGTCGGCCAGCAGGGGTCCCTCCACCCTGTCTGATGGAGGGAGGGGGAGTCGGGAAGCAGACTTGTCCCAGCTCCCACCCCCTTCCCCTTCCCACACTCATAGCCTGTTGCCAGGCCTGTGCTCCCAGCAGGTGGCAATAACTGGAATTTGGAGCCGTTTCTTACTCCCTGGGCCTCAGAAGAGGCAGAACTGTGGAGGTCTGCCTTCCCCCAGGGGTGGAGGTAACACCAGGCTTCTCTCCGCTTTGGAGTCTGGCCGTGGAGCTTTATGGGAGCTGTGCACCTTAAATTCTCTTAGTATTGTCACCTTCCTGCCTGCCTGCCTGCCCTCTAGGGAAAAATCAAACAGATCTGATTTTCAAGTTTTCAGATAGGCTTTTCAAGACAGTCACAGCTGAGAGATTTGGGGCAAGTTGTTAACTTCTCCTTGAGGCTTAGTTTTCTCATCTGGAAAACGGAGATGACCACACATCCCTCCCAGAATCTGGGGAGTGGAGGATGTCCACTAAGAAAGGGGTGGAGGATGTCCATCGCCTGCCCAGTCAGGTGCCCAGTGACTAGGCAGTGAGGAGATGTCTGGTCTCTCAGGGAGAAGAGTATCTCTTCCTCGTCAGGGACCCCTCCCCCTAGGGCCCCTGACCTTGCCCCGTCTACCTCCTCTGGACGCTGCCTCAGCAGTTACATCCTTTCTCTCTTGGATTCTCCTCCTCTCTCTCCTTTACCCTCACCCCTAAAGCTCAAATCTCAAGGTGTCATCCACTTTCCCCCTCCTCCCCTTGGTGGTGAATTTCCTGAGGAATTTTGAGGTGGAATCTCAGACAAAGCCTCCCAGTTGCTCACCACCCACACACACGCTCTGAAACGCCCTCTCCCTGCGTCCTGCCAGCCTGTGTTCCTCCCCAACACTCCAGCTCCAGGGACCCAGAGCCTCCTGGATTCTTGATGCTTTCAACAGTCCACACTGGCTCTTATGCTGACACTGTGTTGACTCTCTTCAACCCCCCAAAACTCCAGCCTCCCCCCCAGTCGTGTTCTCCCAGGTGGGCAAGGGGGTGCCCGGCAGACAACATTACCATTCCCACCCTTGCAGCTCAAGAGTTTGTGCCCTTCCCTAACTGTCTGCCACACAGGCAGAGGCAGGATCCCCTGCAATAGCTCAGTCTCAATGATGAAAGGAATCCAGGCCAGAGGGGCCAAAGGGGTTGGACCTGGGGGCCTCTAGCCCCGCCCCTGCCCCAGGCTCCTCCCCCAGGCCCCTCCCCAGTCACCTGTCCAGCAGCTCCCAGTCCTCTCCACCCCAGCGGTCTCGGAACTCCTTGGTGTTCATGCCGCCGATCCTGTCCAGGTCTGACTTGTAGATGCCTAGCAGCCCGAATCCGTTCACCTCCCAGTAGCCTGCAGACAGACAAGCCCCAGGGGAACTGAACCCAGGCCAGGAGGTGGACCAAGGGGGCTCCAGGGTTGCACCCCTAGAGCCTTTTCTGGGAGGCAGAAGACTCTCATCTGAATGAGCCCTTTTCCTGTTTGTGGGGAAAGCCCTCTGAGCTAAGTTTCCGGGTCCAGAGAAGGCAGCAGTCTCCCAGGCAGGGACCAAGGGCTGGTGACAAGCTCCCAGGAAGCTCTAACAACAGTAGCCCCCAAGGGTGCAGCCATGCCCGGCTCCCTCTCCAGGCAGGAAATCTCTCATCTCTGCATCCTGAGTGGTCACACAGTCTGGCACATAGTAAGTGCTTGGTAAATGTCTGACGAACAAATGAAGGGGAAAACACAGGAAGTATTCAGTCTTGCTGCTGCTGCTGCTGCCGTCAGCTCAGCCCTGGGCTACTTCATGGTCTGCCCAGGTGAGCAGGGCTGCCAGGTGAGCGGAGACGGGGAAGGGGAAAGGATGGAGAGGGGGTGCTGCCACCGTAGACAGGACTGTCTCCAGCTCCGGGTTAAGCACCAAGGCACAGAGGTCTTCCCTACCCTCCTGAGCCCAGGGCAGGCTCACCCTCGGGCCACTGGGGGGTGGCCCCGCAGTGCAGCCTCATGACCATGGGGGCGAAAGCCATCTTGCCCTCCACGCAGTGCTTCCGGATGGTGTCGATGATGCCAGCTGGGAAGTGGATGTGGAGGTCGCAGAGGAAGATGATGCTGTGCGGGTCCTGGGGACAGATGGAGGCATCAGCAGTCCCCCTAGACCAGGGCGAGGAGCCCAGGACGCTCTAGGACCATCCTCTGGCTCTCTCCCATTTCAGTGACCGACAAGCTTGCATGAAACAAAGTGCTGGATGGATATCCATGGCCCTGGGCATTGGGGCACAATTCTCGTGATCAGAGAGGGAACCCTGACTGCCTTCATGGATACTGGGGACTCCGGACAAATGCTCCCACCCTGGCCCTGGCCCTGCAAAGTAGCAGAGAGGACCATGTGTCTTGCGCTTTCCTCCCCGAGGAGCCGGACATCTGAGGGTCTCTTCACCAGCCTTTGTCATCTCCCAGGCCCCTCTCAGGCTGTTTACCTTCACCAGATCCACACCAGCCTGGAGTCCAGCCGAACGTTCGAAATTCCCCCTTAGCTTCATGTACTGGTAGCTGTGGGGAGAGCAAAAGAGAGGTTAAGCCTCAGGACCCAGCTGTGATAGTCCCAGGAGGAAGCTGGCAGGCAGCACAGAGGTGACACAGGCTCCTGGGATGGGACTCTGGGTGGATGAATCCTCTGGGAAAAGCTAGACTAGAAATCAGGCACCAATGGAACTTCAGGAAGAGGTTGCTCAGGCTGCACCCTGCCGGGAACACTCTCACCTCTGCAGCTTGGACTGCTTCAGGGCCGTCTCGACATCCATGTCTTCGCTGCTATAGTCGGTGATGATGATATTGAAGTGTGGGTCGCTGGTGACCCGGGATAGGGTCTCCATGTCTCTGATGAATTGCTGCACCCAGCGTGCCTGGTTCTTCACTGCCCAGCGGGGTGGGGAGAAAGAAGCGGAGTAATGCAAAGGAGCGCCTCTTTACTCCCAGGTCCTGCGTGGTCAGGAGTCCCATTGGACCTTTGCTTAGGGCAATGCAGCTACAAGAAAGGTTAGCAGGGCAGTGGGGGTCGGAGGGCAGCAGGAGAGCTCCTGGTACGGGGGCCTCTCCACCCCCTCCCTGCACAGCTTCCCAGGCAGGGCCCCACGGAAAGCCTGGAGCTGGAGCTTGTCATCTGCTCACATAGTAACCCTCCTGGGCCCTGACAGTCCAACCCACCAGTTGTCCATCCCATGATCACCCTGCACTTCCTGACCCCCTCTAACCCGTCCTACTCCTGTGACCGGCTCCCCTCTCCCTCCTTCATTAAGAAAATTGGCCAGCCCACTCCCCAAGCCCCTCCTTGTCTCACTGCCCCAGGCCAGCAGCCCCGGCCCATTGTTCACTCCCAACCCTGCAGGCAGGTTCCATAGGAAGAGCTGCCAGTCAGCCATCCTTCTCAGCTCCCACCTTGATGGCCCAGATCACCTGAGACCAGTTACTTTGCTCCCGTGAGCCCCAGTTTCCCACGGTGGCCTTTCCCCCAGGTTCTATGAGATCACGTCAGGGAGCAGAGACCAGGGGCTCACTATCTCACAAGGTCTCTGCTCGGCTGGGGCACCTAGGCAGTGGGAGGCTCACCCGGCACGATGAAGTGGACCACGGCGTGGTGGTTCCAGGAGAAGCCCTGGGGCCAGCACAGCTTGGGCTCCGGAGCCCGGGCACCCGGAACATGCCTCTGGAAGTCATGCGGGCTCCACACCAGGCCCTGCAGGTTCAGGGCCTCGGCCTCCTTCCCGCCCACGGCATCAGCGCCCTGCCAGCCGCGCGTGGACACGAACTCCGAGAGCCGCACCAGGCGCTGGCCTTGCTCCAGCAGCTCAAGCTCCAGGAGGTAGCGGCCTCCACGGAGGTGGTCCTGCCGCTTCTCTACATTCACAATGCGCTGAAGCTGGTACCTCCTGGAAGAAAGGGTGGGAGGTTTCTGTCACTCCACCCCATGCGTCAGGAGACCCCGGGCTTTGCCCAGCTTNCCACGGAGGTGGTCCTGCCGCTTCTCTACATTCACAATGCGCTGAAGCTGGTACCTCCTGGAAGAAAGGGTGGGAGGTTTCTGTCACTCCACCCCATGGGTCAGGAGACCCCGGGCTTTGCCCAGCTTTGTGGCTGGTTAACATGCTCACACCATGCTTACCTGCTCCAGTGAGCACTGCCATCATCTTTAAAAAAAGGATCCATAGAGATGGATGAGCTAGTCTCTTAGAGCTCTAAGACCCTACGTATTCAGCACGTAAGGTGGAGGCGTGAGTCATAGTGAAGAGATTCCTTCAGAAACTAACCCTCATTACTACACAGCTCTGTTCAGTCAATAGTGCGAAAGACACAACAGGGACTTCCCCGGCAGTCCAGTGGTTAAGAATCCGCCTGCCCTTGCCAGAGACGTGAATTCGATCCCTAGTCCTGAAAGATCTCACACACTGCAGAGCAACTAAGCCCATGTACCACAACTCTTGAGCCTGTGTGCCACAGTGACTGAGCTTGCATGCCACATCTAAAGTGCAACAAAGACCCAGCACAGCCAAAAAATAAGTGAATTTTAAAAAATACGTATGGCTAATAAAAGAATGATTTTAAAAGAAAAGACACGACAGACGCTTGGAAATGCTGACTGGTTGGCCCGACGTCACTGGTCACAAGGGAAATGAAATCAAAACCACAGTGCAATACCACGCCACATCCACTAGCGGGGCTATTTTTTAAAAAAGGAAAATTAGAATTGGTGAGATTATGGAGAAACTGGA
>SJYA01013094.1:0-11154 GCA_006410615.1 Neotragus moschatus
CCAGGGAAGGCCTAAGCATCATGATGCTTACTCCCGTCTACATGTAGACCCCAAACCTCTCCTTGTTTTTGCTCATACCGAAGCTCCCTGAAGTTCTCTCTACTCTTTTTTTAAAAACTCTGTTTCCCTTTTTCCAACATACATGTCTCCTGTAACACACACACACACACACACACACACACACAGACACACTGTGACCCACTATAGCGGCTTGGATAGGTATAGGAAAGGCTGTAGACTGGAGAGGTCAAACTTGCTTGAAAAAGAATAAAGAATATCCTCTCAATGAAAGCACATCAAGCAGCTTAGCTTTAGTTCTCCCTGGAGTCCTTGTCTTTCCTCAGCAACCTCCTGAGCGCCCTCTTTACCTCCTTGTTCCTCAGGGTGTATATGAGGGGATTAAGTAAAGGAGTGCCCACTGCATAGAAGAGACCAAAGAACTTGCCCCTCTTCTGGGCGTAGGGGTTTTTGGGCTGGAGGTAGACAGCAATGACTAAACTGTAGAAGAGGGTGACCACAATGAGATGGGAGGAGCAGGTCCCCAGAGCCTTCCTCCATGCTACGGCCGAGTTAATCCTCAGCACTGCCCGGGCAACGGCGCCGTAAGAGATAAGGATGAGGGTAAGTGGCATGACCAGGAAGATGACACTGGACACAGCTAACTGGATTTCATTGTAGATGGTGTCTCCACAGGACAGCTGAATTAGAGAAGGGACTTCACACACAAAGTCATCTATCTGCCGATGTAGGCAGAAGGGCAGGCGGAGGGTCGGTGGTGTCTGGACTACTGATTGGACCAGACCCATTACCCAGGCCACGGCTGCCAGCTGCCGGCACAGGCGGGGGTGGATGATGGTGGCATAGTGGAGGGGCTGGCAGACAGCCACGTAGCGGTCAAAGGCNCCAGGGAAGGCCTAAGCATCATGATGCTTACTCCCGTCTACATGTAGACCCCAAACCTCTCCTTGTTTTCGCTCATACCAAAGCTCCCTGAAGTTCTCTCTACTCTTTTTTTTAAAACTCTGTTTCCCTTTTTCCAACATACATGTCTCCTGTAACATACACACACACACACACACACTGTGACCCACTATAGTGGCTTGGATAGGTATAGGGAAGGCTGTAGACTGGAGAGGTCAAACTTGCTTGAAAAAGAATAAAGAATATCCTCTCAATGAAAGCACATCAAGCAGCTTACCTTTAGTTCTCCCTGGAGTCCTTGTCTTTCCTCAGCAACCTCCTGAGCGCCCTCTTTACCTCCTTGTTCCTCAGGGTGTATATGAGGGGATTAAGTAAAGGAGTGCCCACTGCATAGAAGAGACCAAAGAACTTGCCCCTCTTCTGGGCGTAGGGGTTTTTGGGCTGGAGGTAGACAGCAATGACTAAACTGTAGAAGAGGGTGACCACAATGAGATGGGAGGAGCAGGTCCCCAGAGCCTTCCTCCATGCTACGGCCGAGTTAATCCTTAGCACTGCCCGGGCAACAGCACCGTAAGAGATAAGGACTAGGGTAAGTGGCATGACCAGGAAGATGACACTGGACACAGCTAACTGGATTTCATTGTAGGTGGTGTCTCCACAGGACAGCTGAATTAGAGAAGGGACTTCACACACAAAGTCATCTATCTGCCGATGTGGGCAGAAGGGCAGGTGGAGGGTCGGTGGTATCTGGACTACTGATTGGACCAGACCCATTACCCAGGCCACGGCTGCTAGCTGCTGGCACAGGCGGGGGTGGATGATGGTGGCATAGTGGAGGGGCTGGCAGACAGCCACGTAGCGGTCAAAGGCCATCACGGCCAGGAGGACACACTCCGTGGTTCCCAGGAACAGGAAGATGAAGAGCTGGACAGAGCAGCCAAGGAAGCTGATGGTCTTCCTTGGGCCCCAGAGGTGGACCAGCATCTGCGGGACACAGCTTGTGGTGAAGCAGAGGTCCAGGAAGGAGAGGTTGGAGAGGAAAAAGTACATCGGGGAGCGGAGCCTGGGGTCCAGCACAGACAGCAGGATGATGAGTGTGTTGCCCACCAGGGTCAGGAGGTAAGAGACTGAGACAACCACGAAGAGGATTCTTTCAAGCCCTGGGTGTTCAGAGAAGCCCAGAAGGAGGAAGTCCAGCGGGGAGCTGTGGTTGACCATGGCCTGTTCCTGTCCAGACCTAGAGGGATGAGGGCTGTCTGAGCTGCGTGTGCCCACCTGTCTTATAATAACTCACCCTGGGTGCTTGTCAGGTCATACCAGGTGGGCATTTCTCTTCTGTCGTCACTCATGCAGCCTGTTTCCCAGCACATCAGCATCCAGCAGTTCCTTCTGTTCCCCTGCTCCTCCTGGTCAAATGAGGTCCAGTGAGTGTGAGGAAGCTGTGAATGTGCAGAGGACAGATGGAGACTCACACTGGTATCTCAGACTTACTGAGTGAAGGCAAAAGAAACTGATGTGAAACATGGAATAATTAATTAGTTTTCCTTAATTCAACAATCATTTATTAGATGCCTATTTTGTTCTGAGGACTGTGGTAGTTTTCAGTATTCTCTTATGTCAGAAATCATTACCAAAGGATTCATTTTTCCCGAGTTTCCTTCCTGAGAGTATCTATGCAGTACTTCCTACTTTGGATCATAAATTTTTTGGATCACTTATGTTTTATCCACTTTACTTTCATTTGTAGGGGAGCCACCAGAGGCAGAATGTATGAATTAAGGACATTTCTTCTCTGTATGAAGTGACCCCACCACAGAGATATTAACTAGGTTATCTTGTCCCATGAAAAAATTGTGATTGGGACTTCCCTGGTGGTCCAGTGGCTAAGACTCTGAGCTCCCAATACAGGGGGCTAGGGTTCGGTCCCTGATCAGGGAACCAGATCCCACGTACATATCAGATCTGGCACAGACAAATAAATATTTTAAAAAATGATGATTTATTAAACTAAGTACAAGACTGTTTTCTATAAATAAAAAACCTGAGGACTTCCCTGGTGGTCAGTGGCTAAGATTTCGAGCTCCTAATGCAGGAGGCCCAGGTTCGATCCCTGGTCAAGGAATTAGATCCCACATGTCACAACTAAAGATCCCATGTGCCACACTAAGACCTCATGCATCCAAATAAATAAATACATTTTTTAAAATAAAGTCCTAAGCTCAGCTTAACATTACATGCATGTCACAAAATCAGACCAAACAGGCTGCCAGTTGTCTTGCTTTGGAGGTAGAAACATCTATACTAACTGGACCTTGAAATAAGGAAGATGATGTAATTAAAAAAAATGCTTTCCCTTTCAGATAAGGTTACATCAAAAGCAAAATATGCTGAGTTGATAATGAGATGTTTAAGTAGAACATAGAATCTGTTGAATACTTTCTTAATCCTACTCAGTATTTGAGATTTTAAAACTCTATATCCAACTCTGAAACTTGCAGAAAATTTCCAAGTCTAAAAATTCTTGTTTATTCTTGATCAATGAATTGTTAGTATTTGACACTTTAAAATCATTCTATCTTTTCTTTATATACACAGTTATATTTATTCAGAGCTATTGGCGAGTAGGTTGCATACATAATGCTTCTTCACACCTTCATATGTTAGCATGTAGTTTCTAATCAAAAGGAAATTCTTTTCTGTAAACATAGTACTGCTACTCAATATAGAAAATCCACCATTGGCAAAACATTGACTGTAGCTCATACTCATAATTTTTCTAATAATGTTTTTTATAGTAAATTTCCCCATAAAAGATCTGGTGCCTATCACTTATGTGTGACCTTGGTCCTATAGTAGCCTTTCCTTAGCTACTGAAATGAACAAGTCTTGACGTATAATGTGATGGGTTCAAGTCTCACCAGAAGAAGCAGAGGCTGGTGTACAGCTGGCCTCATGCAGTAGTTCAAAAGGGAGGAAAGGGATAGAAAATGTTGAGATCTCCAAGAAATTGAAGGCAAATAAAGCAAAGATGATGGGTGTGTGAGAGAAGGAAGTCTGCACAGTAAGGAGGATTCTGGGCAAGTAAGTCAAGAAAACATACTGGAGAAGGTGACCTGGATCTTTGCTGTGAAAGACAGTTTGGGTCACAGGTGAGCTCACAAACAGTCTTAAAGGAAATCAGTCCTGAATATTCATTGAAAGGACTGATGCTGAAGCAAAAACTCCAATACTTTGGCCACCTGATGCAAAGAACTGACTCATTGGAAAAGACCTTGATGCTGGGAAAGATTGAAGGCAGGAGGAGAAGGGGTCGGCAGAGGATGAGATGGTTGGATGGTATCACTGACTGGATGGACCTGAGTGTGAGTAAGCTCCGGGAGTTGGTGATGGACAGGGAAGCCTGGCATGCTGTAATCCATGGGGTCACAAAGAGTTGGACCTGACTGAGTGACTGGACTGAACTGAGCCCGCAGATGGTTGCGAGATGTGGAACCACTCTGGCAGTCAAGGGGCAGAACTGGGGGTCTTCTGAGAAGAGACAATAGTAGGAAGCCATTCAGAGGATGTGGTGGCAAGCATATGGGTAGCTTTGACGGCAGAAAATGTCCCAGAAGCTTTTGGAATGGGAGAGGCTTCCATGTTGGCTCAGTGGTAAAGAATTTGTCTGCCAGTGCAGGGGATGCAGGAGATGTGTGTTTGATCCCTGGGGAGGGAAGATCCCTTGGAGGAGGAAATGGCAGCCCACTCCAGTATTCTTGCCTGGAAGATTCCAGAGGAGCCTGGCAGGCTACAGTCCATGGGGTCACAAAAGAGTCAACACGGCTTCGCTACTAAACAACAACAACAACAACAACAAAGCGTCTCTTCAGCATGAAGTTGCCATTTTATGTTAGAAGCTACATTTCATCCCCTTTTTGTTAAGACTTCTTTTTGTCTTCTTCTCCAGTTCTTCTTCCATCATTACTTTCCCTTTGAGGATAAGATTTGTTCCCTTTAATAACTTTTGTTTTTTTTTGCAGCCTGTGGAATATTAGTTCCCTGACCAGGCATTGAATCCGTGCAATGGAAATGTGGAGTCCTAGCCGCTGGACCACCAGGGAATTCCCAACAATCTGAGTAATAAAGAGTGTATAAAATATGCCTATAGGCCTTACAGGATAATAAAATAAACACATGGCATACCTGCCCTCGACTCTCATTTAAGAGCAGAACAAATGTTACCCATAGCTCTGGGTACCTCTCTGATCACATCTGATCACAAAGAGACATCTTCTCTTTGCCCTTTAGAAAGTAATCGGTATTATGCTTATTTTAAATTTCTTTTGAACTTTATAGTTGTCCTATTGCTTGTATCTCAGCAATTACTCACCAAGTTTTATTTATCCATCAGCTGTAGAATTTCCCATATTCTTATTTTCTTGGCAATGTGTTGCCTTACTCTGTATGTTATTTCTTGATATCTTCAGGTTCTATTTTCCTTTGACTCTCCGTTCCTTCTTTTTGTCTGTCATTCATAACAGGCCTTTTCCTCACCCTCTTTCTCTAGGTTCTTTTTTTCTCTTACACCAAGAAAGGCAAACACTACTTCCTAGTTCCCATTGATTTCAATATTCATGTGTATGTTTAATCTTTTATCGGTCACCAAAGAGTCAGTCATTTCTAAGAGCTACAAGGTCATGAGATGCAAATTCTGCATCCAGTAATGATAATCTCATATTATTTTCATAGTTATCTCTCTTGAGTGTTTCCTAAGCACTAGGCACTGTGTTAAAAAAATTTTCTCAATATCTGTATTTCACAAAAACCATGAAAAAACTTGTTGATACTATCCCTCATTTATAGAAGAAACAGCCTCAGAAAGGATGAGTAAGTCACCCAAGATTATCCAGCTAGTAAGCACCAGGGCCAGATTTCTAGATCCTGTTTCATCATAATATTAATGATGATATATAGTAATGGATGGGCTATAGGAGAAGAATAAATATGTAACTTACCCACAATCAAGTCAGTCTCCTCATTGCCTTGCTGCCAGAGCATCCCCATGATACGGAGCTTTTGGGCTGGTTCGAGCCTTCACTTGATCCTCATACTGAAAACTAAAAGCAAATTATGAGAAATACTATATCCTTGAAATTGATTAAAGCTCATATTTCAGGTAAGGGTAATGATTGCTATGGCTTCCTTCCCCAGTCACTTTGCAAAGCACATCACAATAGATTGCTCTTTATGACAACTTCAAGAGATGGGCACAATTATTATCTTCTTTTTTGGACAAAGAAATGAAAACGAACAGAGGATGAATCACTTGTTCTGAAAGAGTAGCTAGCAAGCACCACCACTGAGATTTGAACCCAGGGTGGTGGCTGAGGAGGTCATGTAATAACCACATCCCACCATCACTTTGCTGAACATGTGAGGCCAGAGGCAGCCTTTTACTGTGGAGCTTTTTGATAACAAGTTCTTCTCCTCAATCCAGAAGTTAACTTCTCTTTTAGTGGTACGGGAGGTAGAAAGGGAAGAGTGGTGAGGTGATGGAGGGAGTGATCCCAGGACTCTTATACCATGGAGAGAAACACCTCCTCAATTCTGCCAAGACTGGGGGCCTTGCAATTCACAGCTAATTAGTGACTGCTACTAATCATGGTTAAGAAAAGGCAGGAGGACCTAGAGTAAATGTGCCAGAAACAATGCTCCCTTTGGTAAATAGAAAGGTCTCCCTCTGCTCCCCTGGGTCACAGGGGAGTACAAGGGTATTGTTTTCTTTTTACTACCACCTCCTGAATGTCATGGGCTTCCCTCAGTGGTAAAGAGTCTGCCTGCCAGTGAGAGAGCTGCAGGAGAGGCGGGTTCAATCTCTGGGTCGGGAAAATCCCCTGGAGAAGAAAATGGCAAACTACTCCAGTATTCTTGCCTGGAAAATCCCATGCACAGAGGAGCCTGGTGGGCCAGAGGACATGGGGTGACAAAAGGGTTCGACACGACTTAGCAACCAAACAACAACAAGAACAAGGGGAACAACAACATGCCTACTTAAAGACTATTTCACAGTCTCCCTTTCACTTTCGTGTGGTTGTAAGATGTTAGGCAATAGGATGTAGGAGAAATCTCTTCTGGCCATTTCATGGAGCCTTTTAAAAAATACCACTGAAGCTCTCTCTTCCTGGAATAACAATGGAATGGCTGGAGCACTAGATACCATTTTGGACCACAACAAGGTGGACCGTGTCCTAAAAATAGCAGAGCTCAATGGAAAGTGGTCCTGAGTTGCTTTTGTTTTGAACAGAACTATCATATTGGCTCTGAATCTTCTACTTCTGAATTTTGAAGCCCCTACTATCTTTATGAAGCCAAATATTTTTAGATATCTTTTAATGGTAACGGAGCTTAATCCTAAATGAAATCCGCAGCTGACAGAAGAAAGTACTAAGCTTGAGGATGGTTAAATAATTTGCATAAAAATAGGAAGCAGAGCCTGAATTTATTCTAGGAAGGCCTAATAGCTGCAAAGTGGATGTGGGCCACTGGCCCACACGCCACCCCACACCTCCTAGTGCATTAACTACTCCAGGTAGTTAGTCATTTAGTCATATTTCACCAGTTGCCATCAGACTAAGATCGTGGCTCAGTGATAGTTCTTGAGTTGTATATATATAATACATATATATTATATATATTGGGTTTATTTGGTTAGATTTGACCAAAAATCTAACCAAAGATTAGATTTGACCTCTGACTTTAGTCAATTTTAAATTCCCTTGATTTCAGATAATATTATAGAGTATATTATTGATCTTTCCAAGTTTTGGATTATGTAAAGTATTACTGGATGTTGCATGTTTGGGAGTAGGGAAGGCACAGGATCATAACAATTAACCTACTATCAGTTCAGTTCAGTCACTCAGTTGTGTTCCAGTCCTTGCGACCCCGTGGACTGCAGCACGCCAGGCCTCCTTGTCCATCACCAACTCCTGGAGCTTACCCAAACTCATGTCCATTGAGTCAGTGATGCCATCCAACCATCTCATCCTCTGTCATCCCCTTCTCCTCCCCCCCTCAATCTTTCCCAGCATCAGGGTCTTTTTAAATGAGTCAGCTTTTCGCATGAGGTGGCCAAAGTATTGGAGCTTCAATTTCAACATCAGTCCTTCCAATGAACACTCAGGACTGATCTCCTTTAGGTTGGACTGGTTGGATCTCCTCGCAGTCCAAGGGACACTCAAAAGTCTTCTCCAGCACCACAGTTCAAAAGCATCCATTTTTCAGCACTCAGCTTTCTTTATAACCCAACTCTCACATCCATACATGGGTACTGGAAAAACCATAGCCTTGACCAGACTGACCTTTGTTGGCAAAGTAATGTCTCTGCTTTTTAATATGCTGTCTAGGTTGGTCATAACTTTCCTTCCGGGGGTAAGCGTCTTTTAATTTCATGGCTGCAATCACCATCTGCAGTGATTTGGCAGCCCCCAAAAATGAAGTCAGCTGCTGTTTCCACTGTCTCCCCATCTATTTCCCATGAAGTGATGGGACTGGATGCCATGATCTTAGTTTTCTGAATGTTGAGCTTTAAGACAACTTTTTTACTCTCCTCTTTCATTTTCATGAAGAGGCTCTTTAGTTCTTCTTCACTTTTTGCCATAAGGGTGGTGCATATCTGAGGTTCTTGATATTTCTCCCAGCAATATTGATTCCAGCTTGTGCTTCATCCAGCCCAGCATTTCGAATGATGTACTCTGCATATAAGTTAAATAAACAGGGTGACAATATACAGCCTTGACGTACTCCTTTTCCTATCTGGAACCAGTCTGTTGTTACATGTCCAGTTCTAACTGTTGCTTCCTGATCTGCATATAGGTTTCTCAAGAGGTCCGTCATATGGTCTGGAATTCCCATATCTTCCAGAATTTTCCAGTTTATTGTGATCCACACAGTCAAACGCTTTGGCATAGTCAATAAAGCAGAAATAGATGTTTTCCTGGAACTCTCTTGCTTTTTCCATGATCCAGCGGATGTTGGCAATTTGATCTCTGGTTCCTCTGCCTTTTCTAAAACCAGCTTGAACATCTGGAAGTTCACGGTTCACGTATTGCTGAAGCCCGGCTTGGAGAATTTTGAGCATTACTTTACTAGCATGTGAGATGACCTACTATAGTGCTAGCTTTTCATGGCCGTCTGCTTAGCAGCTAGTGATTGAGCACAGAAACTGGTTCTCATTGGTGCATGGTGCATAGCTTGTATCCAGTTCTATCTTGAGCCAGTGACAGCATAAAAAAGATACTTACCCCTTCCCTCACCCCTTTCTCTGTTTCCTCCTCTCTTTTGCTATTGAATAGGTAATTTATACACAGGAGGCCGAGAAATGAAATATTGCTGGCTGTATCAGAAAACTCACAGTCATCAGCGATTGCAGCACAGGTGAGCTGGTGAACCCTGAGGGAACTCAGGAAGCAACAAAGAGTACCTGCCATCTAGAAGCCATCAGACTGCAGCCGCTCCCTACGGTGAGCCCTGAGGGAACTCAGGATGAGAAAACACAGGATGCTAGCCCCAGAGAGCTGAGATGTATATCGAAGGAAGGATTTCAATAAGGCCAGACTCTTACATCTTCCCACAGGTAGAAAAGGACTAAATTCCTTAAGATCCCTAGTTTTCTTTAATTAAGAGTAATCTTTTATTTCCAGTACCTGCCCTTTGTTGCAAAACTCCTATATATCCTAGCTTCCACTTCATCTTCTTGAAGCAGTTTTCTCAGGGTTACTTGAGATGTTGCTCTGGTGCTTAAAGTTGTTGGCATGTCCCCTGAAGAAAACACAACCTTTAAGTTTTAGGTGGTGAATATATATATATTTTTAGTCGACCCTGCAAAACTAAAAACTGGAGAAGGCACTGGCGACCCACTCCAGTACTCTTGCCTGGAAAACCCCATGGACGGAGGAGCCTGGTAGCCTGCAGTCCATGGGGTCGCTAAGAGTCAGACATGACTGAGTGACTCACTTTCACTTTTCACTTTCATGCATTGGAGAAGGAAATGGCAACCCACTCCAGTGTTCTTGCCTGAAGAATCCCAGGGACAGGGGAGCCTGGTGGGCTGCTGTCTATGGGGTCGCACAGAGTCGGACATGACTGAAGCGACTTAGCAGCAGTAGCTGCAGCAGCAAAACTAAAAACAGTAACAGGACAAGGCACATAATAAGTAAATCTCCCTCCCGTTCCAGTTCCTTGGGCAATACTGTTTGTTTCCTCTCAGAGATATTGCATGTATGCATATTTCAGCATATGTGTGTATATATTTTTCTTTTTTAAATACCAGAAAATTATACATTTTGTAACTTGATTCTGTCAGTTAATTCCTCTGTGTACACTTTCATTTATTTAATTCCTTGTTGATAAATGTTGTTTTCATTGTTTGGATGACAAGTAATACCACATGAATATGCTTGTACTGAAACATGTCTTATTTCATACATATATGAGTATACTGATAGAAGAAATTCCTAAAGTGAAATTGCTGGGTTTAGGATAGATAGATGAAAAAAAAAATTAGTTATAGCTTTGGTACCACAAAAGAGTTATGTANTTGATTCTGTCAGTTAATTCCTCTGTGTACACTTTCATTTATTTAATTCCTTGTTGATAAATGTTGTTTTCATTGTTTGGATGACAAGTAATACCACATGAATATGCTTGTACTGAAACATGTCTTATTTCATATATATATGAGTATACTGATAGAAGAAATTCCTAAAGTGAAATTGCTGGGTTTAGGATAGATAGATTGAAAAAAAAAATTAGTTATAGCTTTGGTACCACAAAAGAATTATGTAACATATATAAACTCTAAAGTGTAATTGAGTCACAATCAACACTTATGGGTTTTACATTTTTATGACAGCTTGATGACACACTATATGGTTTTTTTTAATTTTTAATTTTTTATTTTTTTCCATCTCAGGTGTAACACTATATGGTTTTAAACACTAATTGTTGTTTTGCNCCATTGTTTGGATGACAAGTAATACCACATGAATATGCTTGTACTGAAACATGTCTTATTTCATACATATATGAGTATACTGATAGAAGAAATTCCTAAAGTGAAATTGCTGGGTTTAGGATAGATAGATGAAAAAAAAAATTAGTTATAGCTTTGGTACCACAAAAGAGTTATGTAACATATATAAACTCTAAAGTGTAATTGAGTCACAATCAACACTTATGGGTTTTACATTTTTA
>SJYA01013095.1:0-10555 GCA_006410615.1 Neotragus moschatus
TGGTAAAGAAATCACGAGGACAGCACAACTCATCCAGGTGCTGGAAGGGACAAGGCTTTACTCACACAGAAGGGAAAGAGTAAGATCAGTTCTAAGGTTAGACGAGGGTGCCCCAGGGCTAGCAGATGCAGACTAATTGTCCTGCATGAATCCCTCTTGGGTTGCAGTTACAGGACTCAGTCCCCTCCCCAAAGAGGACAGATACCATAGTACATTGGCCAGGTGTCACCACACACATGCTTAAGCAGAAAAAAAGGAGCACATGTAGAAACATGAATCTGAAATAGGAAAAGATATGCCCACACAAGATGATAGCCCAGCACAGGCTCTGGGGACTTTATCTCAAAGAAAGGAGATGATGTCCCAAGCTCTCAGCCCATTCTCACATAGTGAAGTAAGTAGGGGATCGAAAGACTACCTGCTTGGGTGCTTGAGACAAACTTCCCCAACACGGAGGCTTAAACCAAAAAATAAAAAGAATCTATTATTTCATGTAACTAAGCAACCCAAGGCTAGTTGGCTTCAGGTATAGCTATCTCTAGGCGCTGAAATCCAGTCCTCAGAGATTCAGTTTTCTCCATTCCTTATACTTCCCTCTGCTTTAGCTTCACTCTTAGACAAGTTCCTTTGGGAGTTTATCACAGAATGTTAAGGCTTAAAATTAACTTTTCAGGTTTCTGAAATTATTTTTAAAACCTTCCACTGGCCTGACTTGTGTTATATGACCACCTCTGAATCAATCACTATGGGCAACCTAGACTTAAATTCCCACTGTACTGTTACTAGCTTGTTTTACTGAGATGAACCTCAGTAATCTCCATAACACAGCAGATAATACTGCATGGTTTGTACTAGTAAGGTCAATGAATGCTCACTAATGGGTAATTTTGGTTATCATCATTATTATAGATCTGTATTCTGAAAGGAATTGACTTCATTGTTCAATATAAGGAATTGCTATTTGTGTTTTCTAAATAATCTTCTTCAGTTAAGCCCAACACATAAATGCCCATATATGCTCAACACACATCCTGGAAAGAAAGGGCTGCTATCATACCAACTGGCCCAGTGTGTGACAAGGGCCACTGGAAGACACCAAGCCAAGCAGATTTGATTTTAGACAGATTTCTAGATAACAACTCTTTAAAAAAAAAAAAGTTTGGAACTCTCAGGACCACAAAGATTTCAAACATCTTTTGTATGTAATTCTATTCATGCTTCCAGTTCTGGTTTGAATCCTGACCCAACTCCATGGAAAGTTTGGAAAGAATTTTTCTTCCTTTTTTTTTTTTTTTCTTTTTTTGGGAATAAAGTGAAGTCGCTCAGTCGTGTCCGACTCTTTGCGACCCCATGGACTGTAGCTCGCCAGGCTTCTCAGTCCACGGAATTTTCCAGGCAAGAGTACTGGAGTGTGTTGCCATTTCCTTCTCCAGGGCATCTTCCCAACCCAGGGATCAAAGCCAGTTCTCCCACACTGGCAGATGCTTTACCATCTGGTAAAGGGTACTTTATTGATGATACACGACAAGGAAGGGCTCCCTAACCCTCACCTTCCTCAAGAGGTCTGGGATGGAAACTTCTTGGGGCTTGGGAGATTTCTCAGTGTGCTAGAGGATCAATGTGGGGCACGGATTCCCAGGAGTTGAAGACCTCTCTCTTCCTTTCATGCTCTTGCTAGGGCTGGTGGTCCAGGGACTCTTACTCCTTGGAGGCCATGTGGACCATGGGGTCCATCACTCTGCTGCTATAGCCGAATTTACTGTTGTACCAAGAAATAAGCTTGACAAAGTGGTGATTGAGGGCAATGCCAGCCCCAGCATCGAAGGTAGAAGAGTGAGTATCACTGTTGAAGTCGCAGGAGACAACCCAGTCCTCAGTGTAGCCCAGAATGCCCTTGAGGCAGCCCTCTGACACCTGCTTCATCACCTTCTTGACCTCATCATACTTGGCAGGTTTCTCCAGGCAGC
This sequence comes from Neotragus moschatus, assembly GCA_006410615.1. Taxonomy (NCBI): domain Eukaryota; kingdom Metazoa; phylum Chordata; class Mammalia; order Artiodactyla; family Bovidae; genus Neotragus; species Neotragus moschatus. The sequence goes on from SJYA01013095.1 coordinate 1,968, forward strand.
AGGTCAGCTCCACACCAACATGTTGGGGGTGGGGATATGGAAGGACATGCTCATGAGCTTTCCATTCAGCTCAGGGATGACCTTGCCCGTGACCTTGGCAGTGCCGATAGAAGCAGAGATGACTTTTTGGACAATCCCTTGGCCATCACACCACAGTTTCATAGGAACCATCCATAGTCTTCTGGGTGACAGTGATGGCATGGACTGTGGTCATGAATCTCTCCACCATGCCAAAGTGGTCATGGATGACCTTGGCCAGTGGGGATGGGGAAAACCACCAGTTAGTGGTACAGGAGGCACTGCTGACAATCTTGAGAAAGTTGTCATAATTATCATGGTTCACACCCATCACAAACATGGGGGCATCAGCAAAAGGCAGAGATGATGACCCTCTTGTTTCCACCCTTCAAGTGAGCTCCAGCCTTCTCCATGGTAGTAAAGATATGAGTGGACCCCACCACATACTCAGCACCAGCATTTCCCCATTTGATGCTGGTGACATCTCACTCTTGGAAGATGCTGATGGCCTTTCCATTGATGATGAGCTTCCCATTCTCAACCTTGACTGTGCCATGGAAATTGCCATGGATGGAATCATACTGGAACATGCAGACCATGTAGCGAAGGTCAATGATGAGGTCACTGATGGTGATGATGTCTACTTTGCCAGGTTAAAAGCAGCCCTAGTGACCAGGTGCCTGATGCAGCCAAATCCAGTCACTCTGACTTTCACCATCTTCTTTCACGGATGCAGCTGACATAGCATGGAAGACGTGGCTCTGTCAAACAGGGAGGAGCAGAGAGCTGCAAAGCATTTTTCTGCTTTGAGATTAGTGAGATCAGGATCTGGATTTCTATCACTCCATCTATCTTATTTCATTTGTCCAAGTGGAATCAGGTCATTGCATCCCCTTGACACTGTTCCCACTGGGGCTTTCACTAGATAAGCATCCCTCAAAAGGCACTCCCTGGGCTCTGTTGAATGAGGCCTGGGTAGAAGAGAGGCTATAAAATGATATGTCTGAAACTGAGCAGGACCCTGTGAGGCTCCTGGGCACAGAAGCCTTCCTGTGTCCTCATTTTCTTGTTTGTAGGAAATTGGCTTCAGCCTCCATGACTTTCTCTGAGTTCTAAGGGGTAAGTTCGGTTCAGTTCAGTCATTCAGTCATGTCCGACTCTTTGTGATCCCATGGACTGCAGCATGCCAGGCCTTCCTGTCCATCACCAACTCCTGGAGTTTACTNCGTCTCCCAAATGCACATAGTATGTGTCCAGCTGCCTAGAAAGAAACTGACCTCTGATCTCTTGCCTAATTCTAAATTTCTGGAGATTTGTCTCTAAATAGTCCATCTTAACTCAAGTCCCCATTCCCCATCTAGTGCATAGTGACCCGAAGTGGTTACAACTTTCAGATAGCTACTGAGTTCATAGCGCTATTACATGATAATTGGTGGGGGGAGAGACAGTCCCCAGAAAGTTGTGCATGTGTTCCAAGGCAGATGGCTGGCCAAACAAAACAACTCAGAGAGACCACAACTGCTTTAAAGTATGAATTTAACTTTTTCTACAGAGCACTTAGCACCACCTACTCCTCCCACCCCTCCGATGTAAATAAGCCTTGTTAAAACATAATTGGGTCAGAAAGTCACTTGCCTGGTTTGCCCTTGCTGGATGCTATACTCTAAACTGCAGCTGCCCATGGAGTCCACACATCTATCCATGTCAGTTCAGTTCAGTTCAGTCTCTCAGTTGTGTCCGACTCTTTGCGACCCCATGAATCGCAGCACGCCAGGTCTCCCCGTCCATCACCAACTACTGGAGTTCACTCAGACTCACATCCATTGAGTCAGTGATGCCATCCAGCCATAACCCCCAAATGGTTCAGAGCTTGACACAGAAGGATATGTGGAAAATAACTAAAGCACACTAGGATATAAGATTGGTGGATGAGACAAAGAATTTACTGAGAGAATCTTTAGAGGCCACCCAGTAACAGCCTTCAGGTCAAGTCATCCCAATATAGCCACCCAAATCATCCCACATAGATGTGCAACCTAAGTAAAAGGCTTATCTTTACTGCAAATATAGCATCAATTTAAGGGTCTCCGCAAACTACCTCCATCCAGATTGCCAACATTAAATCTTCCTCTGTTTAAATTCTAGAGTCACTTCTGTGTTTCGGTAACTCCAGTATGATTATATTCACCCAATAACACTATAAAAATATCATTTTAGTAGTAATCTCCAACTGCATCTTACTAAGGAACATGTGAAGATCTTTAGCCACTTCAGACCTTGAAGAGGTCTCCTATCCTGTGATAATCATCTAAATGTTGCAGCACTGAGGTTTTCTTAACCCCTTCCTGGGTGACCTTGCTAGCCCAACACTCTGCATTTCCAGCCAGAATATTCACTTGCCTCTATCTGGGTTTCCCCGGTGGCTCAATGGTAAAGAATCCGCCTGTCAACCAGGAGATGAAGTTTCAATCCCTGCATTGAAAAGATCCCCTGAAGAAGGAAATGGCAACCCACTCCAATATTCTTGCCTGGGAAATCCCATGGACAGAGGAACTTGGCCGGCTGCAGTCCATAGGGTTGTGAAGAGCTGGACATGACTTAGCAACTGAGCGTGCACTCATCTGGTCTGCACACTCAGGCTTGAAATTTGAAGTGAACATTTAACAAACACATAAGGAGAACCTCTAGCAAAGATGTAATTAAGGAGGCTGGGGTTTGCTTCAGCTAACTGAGCAAGCCATAGATTATCAGTTCTTTATTGTTAGAGAAAACCTTTTTCTCTCCTATCTGGATAACACTGCAGCTTTTGCTGTCTTTATTGGAAATATCCTGTTATTTCTAGCTGGCTGCCTCAATCATGTTTTGAAGCTGTAGTGTCAGCGGAGATGTTTTCCTACACTGTCTATGAGGTGAAGAAAGTCTCAGATTGGTAAAATCTGGATCCTCTCATTGTGCAGTTACTTGAGGGCTTAGGAATGCCCTATAGCTTTCTGTAACACATCCCTTTTGGACTAGAGAGACCTGGTTACTCACTCTATAACTATTTTGTGTCCTTTCGTGTGTGGTCTACATTTCTTCCTGCACATTACTTTTCCTCGGTAAACTGGAAGATCACCCTGACTGTAAGCTTATAGGTAGTACCAACCAATTATAATACATTGGACACTTGCTGGCCAGAAGGCAGGATAGTGGATCATCTGTCCCTTCCCTTACTTAATCCCCCATTTTTCAATCTGTCTACGTCAAGCTAACACATTCCATCCCTTCTACACAAACACCAAATAGTTAACAATAAAAGGAAAATAAAATGGGGTAATTCTCTTTTGGAATGCCATCTTTTGGCATTTCTCTCCCAAAATGTCTCAAGCTCTTTTGGCAAAGGGAGTTTATTCAAAAAGGTTGGCGCTGTGGTATCCTAGTCTGGGATCACAACAGTTGTCTGTAGCATTCTTCCTCATTTCCTGTTGGGAACAGCTGTGAGAGGCTGTTTATTAAATAACTGTTCCAATTCTACAGCTCCCTCCCCACCCCACTTCTAGGAAAGAAAGAAAGAAAGAGAAAGAGAAGTCGTGCAGTCATGTCGGACTCTTTGCGACCCCGTGGACTGGAGCCCACCAGGCTCCTCTGTTCATGGGATTCTCCAGGCAAGAATACTGGAGTGGGTTGCCATTTCCTTCTCCAGGGGAATCTTCCTGACCCAGGGATCGAACCCAGGTCTCCCACATTGCAGGCAGACGCTTTAACCTCTGAGCCATCAGGGAAGCCCTTCTAGGAAACCATTTGGCATTTCAAGGCTGGATACCATGAAGGCTGTCCATTGATAGGTTAATAGAAAAAAACTGAGTTTACCTGAAAGGAAAAGATAATTTGTTTCTGTAATCCTAAATTATTATGAGCATTGTTAAAAAGGTAAGTATGGACCCCCAAATGATATAATAATTTACAACAACGCTTCAACTTTCTTGGTAAGAAATTTTTACTCTTATTTCTCAGGGCCAATGCACACTTGAATACAGGGGAGCCAGATTAATGGAGACTGAAAGATAGAAGAGACAGTGACATTTGCCTTCTTCCCTTTTCAGAGAAACAATACCTAATAAATGTGAAACAAACCTAGGATTGACTCTGAGCCACAAATGACTCAACCAAGTGTCTCTCTAGAGACACAGGCAAATTTGCACATTGCTTTGCTAAGGCTTTTATCTATAAATGTGAGGGTCCATTTGAAAATGGTCTCTAATTGCTCAGGGAATATGGCTGAAGCCATTGTCTCTAAAACATCCCCTGCAGAGAATCCACAAGGAGCTCCATTTTGAATTTTGAATTAAACTTAAAATTTTGAAAGAGAATCTTCTTCTTAGTGGGGCTAATGTCCTTAAAAGGCACACTGATCAGTCTCGTTGGTTCGTACATGTTATATGTGCTCTTTGTGAGTTTCCTTGTAAAAGAGCTTGGAGATAGATGGAGGGAAAAGCAAACAAGGAAGAGATGGAATTGAAAGCAATAAAATTAATGTTGTAGTTTAAATCATGTTGTGGCACTTTAACGCATTCTCGTTATTTCATAGCCTGAGAACAGTGCTTGGCATACAGTGGCCACTAAGTTTGTTGACTGAATGAATGAGATTCCCAAGCAATCAATAGTTAGGGAGATCAGTTTAGTTTTGTCTAACATCCAATGGAGAGAAATCATGGAGAGAAGAATGAGCTCTGATGTAGAAATCTTGCATTCTGAAAAAGGGAAAAACTCTAGATGTTTAAATGTTACTCAATATTCTAAAGAGGTGGAGAAAATTTGGAAAGCTGTACTTTGGAATTCAACAAAAATTTTTCACTACATGTTCATGTGACTGCCTTGCTAATTTTAAAATGTTAATTTAGGGTGAAATACCAAATTACTGTCCCTTTCATGTCCATAACAGGAATAGTCTGTTGAAATATGCCCTGATGACTTTTGCATCTTCTTCAAAGCAACTTGAGTAAACGCTGGGCTCACCAGGTAACCAGGCAGAGTTCTGGGCTCTGACTCACCTGTTATCCGCTTTCCACCCCAAAACTTCAGATCAGTCCAAAGAGAGCCAGAAATATGCTGGTAGAATACACGATGAATGAAGCTTTCTAGGGTTGTAGGGAAACCCAGCCACTTCCTCTCTGAGCCCATCCCAAATGCTCATACAGCAGCCGATAGCAGCAGGGTAACAGGTGATGTGAAGGGAGGGCCAAGGAGGTCAAAGCAAGACCAGATCATGAACCCGTAAACCCAGCATCATCAGCAAACAGTCCCCACTTCCTCTTCCACCAACCACACAGCTCTGTCAGGCAATTGGGTTTCCCTGGAGGTTTTGCAGTGGTGTCCTAGTGGTGACTACTGCTCTTTGTTATATGAGGATGACTGCAGTTTTACTCAGGTGCAGTGGCCAGTCCTTCTCACAAAACACAGTTCTGCACTCAAATACTCATTCACCCTCTTCTTCCTCATTCCATTTGTTAATAGCCCTAAAGTCCTCTTGCATATTTCTCATGGTGGATGGTGACATGTTTAACTTGTTTGATAAGCTGGTTTGTTTCATTCCAAAGGAATTTTATCTTCTCATCATCATATGATGTTGGGAGGTGACCCAGTAACACAGGATATGCCTGCTATTCTCTTTCAGTGACAAACTTTTACCCTGGTGGCACATAATTAATGGATTTTATGGACTCAAATAACGTGTCTTTGCATCTGGTCCCATAGGAATATGTTCATCCATTCTTCACACATACCCCATGTATATATTTAACTCCACATATGTATCAGTTCAGCTCAGTTCAGCTCAGTCGCTCAGTTGTGTCCAACTCTTTGCAACCCCATGCATCGCAGCACTCCTGCAAATCACCAACTCCTGGAGTTCACTCAGACTCGCGTCCATCGAGTTGGTGATGCCATCGAGCCATCTCATCCTCTGTCGTCCCCTTCTCCTCCTGCCCCCAATCCCTCCCAGAATCAGGGTCTTTTCCAATGAGTCAACTCTTCGCATGAGGTGGCCAAAGTATCGGAGTTTCAGCTTCAGCATCAGTCTTTCCAATGAACACCCAGGACTGATCTCCTTTAGGACAGACTGGTTGGACATGCATCGACTCTAAATATTCCACTTTGCAGTGTTGAGAAAGGCAGCTGTTCTCTTCATTTCATAAGAGCATAAAAAGAATGGTACTCTGAAAACAATTCATAATGCATTAACTCCAGTGTTAGGACTTTGAGCATGATTTTAAAGGAATTTCTGTGGGATACTGTAACTCTTCTCCAGAACATCAGTGACAAATGGTTGGGCCACTTTCCTATCGTCCAGAAGCACAATGGAGCCTTTAGAGTCTGTTTATTCTCTACCTGTACCTCTTCTTGGGGCAATAAGTTCAAAATTTTATTACTAGTTGTGTGAAGGGAGTGCCCTATAATTTTTTCAAGTGTATCTCTTAATGCTTTGAAAAACTACCAAGACAAGTGGTTCTTAAAGTTATTCAAAGAATCCTAGGGCTTCCTGAGATCATATAAAGGGAATTCATGAAGTTAAAACACTTTTCATAATACTACGAAGACATTCTTTGTTTTTTTCTTTGTGTTAAAATTTGTACCAGTGATGCAAAATTGGTGGCAGGTAAAACTGTAAAACTGCTGGTGCTTTCATACAAATCTTGATATTGACACCAAATGGTAATAGTAGTTTTCTTTTTTCCATTGCCACACAGATCCAGTTAAGAAAAAGTACTCATTTCACGTAATAATGCCCTTGATGGATCAGTCAAAACTATTAACATTATTAAATCTCAACTTTTGAATAAATAGCAGCTATGTGACAAAATGAGAAATAAGCATAAGCAATTATGCTACATGCCAAACTATTATGGCTGTTTGAAAGGAAAGCACTTGGAGATTGTGGTGCAAGCTGAAATAGCCACTCATTTCATGAAACACTATTTTTACTTGAAAAAATGACTGACAAACTATGGTTATTCTGGCTTTCGTAATTGATCAGACATTTTCTCAAAAGTGAATGAAGTAAGCATGTCACTAAAAGAATACAACTGACAAAACTATTACCAGTATTAAAATTTGAGATTTCAAATGAAAATTAAAATTTTAGAGGAAAAAAGCACTGCTTTTCTATCATGACATTTAGTTTAAGAACTGCCTAATAAATACTTTTCTGATGATATCGATTATGAGGTCAATGAATGTAGTTCTTAAATACGGTATAATGAAATACATAAGCATTTGGAAGAGCTGCAATAGGTTAAATTCTGACCCCACAACTTTTGGCCCCTGGTGTCAGAAGATTTTTGTTACAAAACATGACAAAAAGGAGTTTGCAGATGTAACTAAGGTTCATGATTAGTTGATTTTAAGACACACTGAATATCCTGGATTACATAGATGAATCCAAATTGCTGAAGCCCTTAACAAGAAAAAGAAGAAACAGGAGAGATTTAAAGAATGAAAAGAACTCAACCTGCTTTACCTATCTTGAAGACAAAGGGTATCATAAAGAAAGTGTAAGAAGAGAATGAACTCTGTGAATGCTTTGAAAGAGACTGGAAGTAAATTCTTCCTCAGAGTCACCCCTAAGCAATGCATATGACTCTTCCCTTGATTTTGGCCTTCTCAGACCTAAGCAGAGAACTCAGTTGAGACACAGTATCTGGACTTCTGATCCTTGGAAACTGTGAGAAATGGGTGTTGTGTTAAGCCTTTTAATTTGTGGAAATTGCTTGTTGCAGCAATAGAAAACTAATATACTCGGTGAACCAAATATTTTTCAAATGACCAATATATGATGCTTCTTGCATCTGTAGCTTGATATATGGCTTGAGCAATATCAGTCATTTTCTAGGCAAATATTGCTTCGGTCTTCTCCTATTTGTCTACTCACTAAACTCTAGTTACACGTATATTCACTGTATTACATGAACTTTTCTCATATACATGTTGTTGAATCATATACGTATTTCCTCATGTATTTCCTTCTCCTATATGTATTTTCTATCTTTTTGAGTTTTCATTCTTAATTCTGTAAACTTTCTTCTCATTTTTCTTTCAGCTCCCTAATTTTTTCTTATGTCTAGTCATTGTTGAACCCATCCAATGATTTTTAAATTCTAGTTAATGTTTTAGTGATATAATTTACTTTTGTTTAAGTGTCTTCCAAAATTCTAAGTTTATCTTGTGATATTAAGTGAACATAAAATTTAATCTTCATGTCTGAAAGATATATATACATCATATTGATACACACACANCCCATCCAGTGATTTTTAAATTTTAGTTAATGTTTTAGTGATATAATTTACTTTTGTTTAAGTGTCTTCCAAAATTCTAAGTTTATCTTGTGATATTAAGTGAACATAAAATTTAATCTTCATGTCTGAAAGATATATATACATCATATTGATACACACACATATATATACATACATTTTATATATGTGTGTATACATGCATGTGTGTGTGAAATTGTGGAGAGACAGTCTGGAGCTCTGCATAATATTTATCTATCACCTAGGCTAAAGCTAGGAGTACTTTGAATCCCAGAGTCA
>SJYA01013096.1:0-11288 GCA_006410615.1 Neotragus moschatus
TTGTTTATTTTTCTGGAATTGAGCTGCAGGAGTTGCTTGTATATTTTTGAGATTAGTTCTTTGTCAGTTTGCTCATTTGCTACTATTTTATCCCATTCTGAAGGCTGTCTTTTCAACTTGCTCAGAGTTTCCTTTGTTGTGCAGAAGTTCTTTACAGTTAATTAAGTCCCATTTGTTTATTTTTTCTTTTATTTCCAATATTTTTGGAGGTGGGTCATAGAGGATCCTGCTGTGATTTATGTTGGAGAGTGTTTTGCCTATGTTCTCCTCTAGGGGTTTTATAGTTTCTGGTCTTATGTTTAGATCTTTAATCCATTTTGAGTTTATTTTTATGTATGGTGTTAGAAAGTGATCTAGTTTTATTCTTTTACAAGTGGTTGACCAGTTTTCCCAGCACCACTTGTTAAAGAGATTATCTTTTCTCCATTGTATATTCTTGCCTGCTTTGTCAAAGATAAGGTGTCCATAGATGCGTGGATTTATATCTGGGTTTCTATTTTGTTCCATTGATCTATATTTCTGTGTTATGTGCCAGTATGTTCCAGTACCTTACTGTCTTAATGACTGTGGCTTTCTAGTAGAGCCTGAAGTTGGACAGGTTGATTCTTCCTGTTCCATTCTTCTTCCTCAAGATTGCTTTGGTTATTCAAGGTTTTTTTGTATTTCCATACAAATTGTGAAATTATTTGTTCTCACCTGTGAAAAATACCATTGGAAGTTTGATAGGGATTACATTGAATCTGTAGATTGCTTTGGGTAGTATACTCATTTTCACTATATTGATTCTTCTGGTCCATGAACAGGGTACATTTCTCCATCTGTTAGTGTCCTCTTTGATTTCTTTCACCAGTGTTTTATAGTTTTCTATATATAGGTCTTTAGTTTCATGTCCAGTTCTAACTGTTGCTTCCTGGCTTGCATACAGATTTCTCAACAGGCAGGTCAGATGCACACAGGTTTCCTGAGAGGCAGTTCAGGTGGTCTGGTATTCCCATCTTTTTCGGAATTTTCCACAGTTTATTGTGATCCACACAGTCAAAGGCTTTGGCATAGTTCGTAAAGCAGAAACATGTTTTTCTGGAACGCTCTTAGTTTTTCCATGATGCAGCGGATGTTGGCAATTTGATCTCTGGTTCCTCTGCCTTTTCTAAAACCAGCTTGAACATCTGGAAGTTCATGGTTCACATATTACTGAAGCCTGTCTTGGAGAATTTTGAGCATTACTTTACTAGAGTGTGAGATGAGTGCTGTGAGGAACTGGGGGCAGGAGGAGAAGGGGATGACAGAGGATGAGATGGCTGGATGGCACCACCGACTCAATGGACATGAGTTTGAGTGAACTCCAGGAGTTGGTGATGGACAGGGAGACCTAGTGTGCTGCAATTCATGGAGTTGCAAAGAGTTGGACATGACTGAGCAAGTGAACTGAACTGAACTGAATAACTAATTTAAAAAGTATATAACTCCCTTGCTTAGGCTAGTGAGGGGCGCATTCCCCATAGCACTTCTGATGTCTATGTCAGAAGCTTTCTCTGTCCCTTTTCACTTTAATAAAACTCTGCTATACAGAAGCTCTTGAGTGATCAAGCCTGGTTCCTGGCCCCAAAGTTAAATCTTCTTCTTCAGAGATCACAAATCTGACACCATTCACCACAAGCTATCATCTTGGGGGCTCTTCTGGGATCTTCAGGACAAGGTAAGAACCCTCAGAGCTCTAGTCTCTCTGCTTTCTCAGTATATGCTTTTTCTGCTTTACTTTAATAACTCTTTGGTGAACTTGTGTGAATGAACGATACACGCTGCATGAAGGAAGTGATGAGCCTTGCTCTGTGGTTTTGTAGTGCCTTGTAATGACTGAAAGCTGCCCTCAAAAGGAGAGTGTTGTCAGGGGTTTATACCAACCTGCCAATGCCAAGAGACACCCAAGGTTCCTGTGAGGGGAGCAACCAGAAATCAGAGAGGCATGTGGACTCAACTTTTTTTCTTGATCGACTTTTCCTGGTCTCTTTGACCATTTCATGATTGCATGGGAAATTAGAACTGATCTAATCTCTTGGATCATAGACTTTCAATGGATTTGTGATTCATGCTGTTATTATGTACTTTTACTTAGACTCCAAGTTTGATAGTCTTAGGAACCCAGACTTGCTAAGAGCATGTTTAGGAACTAAGTGGAACTAATGAGTCCTTGCCATAGCTGTGCCTCCAAACTATATGGATGGAAGTGCTGCTAGTGAGCAAGAGGTTTCTAAGAACGTAGGTCAGGAATTCCAGTTTGGGAGTACAGTGGGCTTCTTCCTTTAGTAGTACTAGTTCTTAGTGGACTAGATAAAGCTCTTCAGTGGCTTACTGATGTGGCAATGATTCACTCACTTCTACTTTGGTCAGGACTACTCAGGAATGTTAATGGGCATATGGAAGACGGGTGCTTCCCCTAGTAGTACTAGCTTGGGAAACATTCCAGGAAACTACTCTGGCAAATCAAGCAAAGGTCGTGGTGGTATGGAAAAAGAAGTCAATTCGGGATGCGATCAGGTCTACCTCTGGTGCATCTCCACCGCACCTCAGCGGTAGAACTGGGAGGGGCAAGTAAGGCATCTGCATCAGTAAGGGACAGACTGTTTTGCCAGGGAAGGGAAATTTTGTTGATAAGTCTGTCTACACCCTCATCTAGAGCAGAGAGGGATGCCTCAGAAGGAAAGAAGCAAAGGTGCTGGCTGTCACTTTTTTGTCACTTACAGATGGGAGCTACTCAAAGTTCCAGACTCACACCCTTGGATTGTGTCATGAAAATCTGGGATAAGTCTGACCCCCAGAGCTTAGAAAAGACATACTTGGCTTTCTTTTGAAAATCTGCATGGCCACAATATCTGTTGTGGCAGACAACTGGCAGACAATGCTGGTTGAAGGGTCTCAGTTACAATACTGTTTTCCAACTAGATTGGTTCTGTAGAAGACAAGAGAAATGAGTAGAGGTGACATATGTGTTGCTCTTTATCTCTCTGCAAGATATGCCAGATTGATGTACTAAGGGTGAAAATTTGGGTGCTAAACCTTCTGCTGCCTCCTGTTCTCTTACTTTTCACTATATCTGGGGCTCCCAGCTGAACAGTCTGAGAATTAGGGCACTCTTCCAGGAGGGGTTGCCTCAATCTCAGAAGAAATTCAAACAGTACCAATTGCGGTTGAGACTATCAAGAGGATCCAAAAGATATCTAGAAGGCTTTATGGGACTAACTCGGAGAAGGCAATGGCAACCCATTCCAGTACTCTTGCCTGGAAAATCCCATGGATGGAGGAACCTGGTGGGCTGCAGTCCATGGGATTGCCAAGAGTCGGACATGACTGAGCGACTTCACTTTCCCTTTTCACTTTCATGCATTGGAGAAGGAAATGACAACCCACTCCAGTGTTCTTGCCTGGAGAATTCCAGGGACTGTGGAGCCTGGTGGGCTGCCATCTATGGGGTCGCACAGAGTTGGACACGACTGAAGTGACTTAGCAGCAGCAGCAGAAGCAGCAGCAGCATGGGACTAACTTTACTTTATAAGCTTACTTGGAGAGATGTAATATATGTCTTGGAACAGATGCTGACTGCTGACTCAAGAGCGCGAGTTTTAGGGGAAGCTACTGCTTTTGCAGAAGGAAATGGCAACCCACTCCAGTAATCTTGGCTGGAGAATCCCATGGAGGGAGGAGCCTGGTAGGTTACAGTCCACGGAGTTGCAAAGAGTCGGACACGACTGAGCAACTTCACTTCACTTCACTGCTTTTGGAGATGAATGGCTTGAATGTGAGGCTAGGGGAAAGAGGGAAAGTGAAATAGTCCTCCTCCTTATGGAGAGCCAAGTGGTTCCCATAGCAGAGCCAGATTGGAATTATCACAAAGAGAAAGGGATATGGGAGCAGACCCACTTCATCAATTCCATTATTGAAGGGCTTATGAGAGCTCGAACTAAGCCTCTAAAACATGTTAAATTGGCAGACATAGAGGAAGAAGAGAAGGAAGCTCCTGGCAGATTCCTAGAGAGACTTTGGGAAGGCCTTCGAAAGTTCACTAATATTTTTCCTGAGAGTGCAAAGGGAGACATGATCTTAAAAGATAAACTTCTCATTCAGTCAGCTCCAGATATCCACTGTAAGTTACAAAAACAGGTGTTCAGACTGAATCAGTCTTTAGAAAAACTGTTGCAGCTGGTTCAGACAGTATATTATAGTGGAGAATATGAGGAGGAAAAACAATGGCAGAATAGAACCAAATAAAAGGCCCAGGCTATAGTGATGGCTGTGAAAACTGTTATGAATCAGCTTGAAGAGAAAAATGCCCAGAGGAACCCAGGTGAAAAGGGATGAGCTTACTATTATTGTGGAAAGGAAAAGCATCTCAAGTGAAGTTGCTCTCAGGCATCTAAGCTGGCCCTGGCTCCCCATCTGGTCATAAGGGAACACACTGGAGTAGAGATTGCCCCCAGAGTTGTAGGCCCCAGGGGTCAGGCTCTCAGGACATTCAGGACTGAAGGTGCCCAGGGATCCCCACACAAGCTCCCATCCTAGTAATACCTGAGGAACCCTGAGTACTAATTAACTATGGGGGGCCAATCAGTCAATTTTCTTTTGGCTACTGGGGCAACTTTCTCTGTGCTCACTGAAGCCACTGGTCCACTTTCCTCCCAATCCACTACTGTAATGGGACTGTCAGGATGAGCCAAACACTATTATTTTAATCATCCTTTAAGCTGCAACTGGGACTCTGTGCTATTTTCTCACGAGTTTCTGATCGCATTGGAGTCTCCTTCACACCTTCTGGGGAGGGATATACTGAGTAAGGTCTAGGCCTCTGTTTTCATGCCCTTTCTCTCCCATTAATTGAACAAAATGCAAATCTTAAAGTGTCGGCTGATGGAAAAACTTTCACTATAATCTATCAATCCCAACTCTGTTGTTCACTTCTCCTACTGCCTTCAATCTTTCCCAGAATCAAGGTCTTTTCCAATGAATCAGCTGTTCACATCAAGTGGCCAAAGTATTATAAATTCAGCTTCAGCATTAGTCATTTTAATGAATATTCAGGGTTGATTTCCTTTAAGATTGACTGGTTTGATCTCTTTGCTCTTCAAGGGACTCTCAAGAGTCTTCTCCAGCACTACAATTTGAAAGCATCCATTCTTCGACTCTCAGTTTTCTTTGTGGTCCAACTCTGACTTCCATACATGATGACTGGAAAAACCATAGCTTTGATTATAAAGACTTTTGCTGGCAAAGTAATATCTCTGCTTTTTAATACTGTTTGGTTTGTCATAGATTTTCTTCCAAGGAGCAAGTGTCCTGTAATTTTGTGCCTGTAGTCATGGTCCACAGTGATTTTTGAGTCCAAGAAAATAAAATCTGCCACTACTTTCATTTTCTCCCCTCTCTATTTGCCATGAAGTTATGGAGGTGAATGTCATGATCTTCATTTTTAGAATGTTAAGTTTTAAGCCAGCATTTCCACTCTTCTCTTTCACTTTCGTCAAAAGACTATTTAGTTTCTCTTCTTTGTGCCATTAGGATATTTTTATCTGCGTCTCAGAGGTTGTTGATATTTCTGCCAGCAGTCTTAATTCCAGCTTGTGATTCATCCAGACCAACATTTCACATAATGTACTCTGCATAGAAGCCAAATAATTAGGCTGACAGTATACAGCCTTGATGTACTCTTTTCCAGTTTTGAACCTGCCTGTTTTTCCATGTCCAGGTGTAACTGTTTCTTCTTGACTTGCATACAGGTTTCTCAGGAGGCAAGTACAGTGGTCTGATATTCCCAACTATTTTAGAGTTGTCCACAGTTTGTTGTGATCCACATAATCAAGTGCTTTAGCATATTCAATGAAGCAGATGTAGATGTTTTTCTTGAATTCCTTTGCTTTTTCTATAATCCAACAGATGTTGGCAAATTGATCTCCGGTTCCTATCCCTTTTCTAAATCCAGCTTGTACATCTGGAAGTTCTTGGTTCAGGTACTATTGAGTCATGGCTTGAATGATTTTGAGCATTACCTAGATATCATGTGAAATGAATGCAATTGTGTGGTATTTTGAACATTCTTGGACATTGCCTTTCTTTATGATTGGAATGAAAACTGACTTTTTCCAGTCCTGTGGCCATTGCTGAGTTTTTGAAATTTGCTGGCATATTGAGTGTAGCTCCCAAATAAAGACAATGCCAAAGAATGCTCAAAATATCACACAATTGCACACATCTCACACATTAGTAAAGTAATGCTGAAAATTCTCCAAGGCTGGCTTCAACAGTACGTGAACCATGAACTTCCAGATGTTCAAGCTGGCTTTAGAAAAGGCAGAGGAACAAGAGATCAAATTGCCAACATCTGTTGGATCATCGAGGACTCAAGAGAGTTCCAGAAAAACATATTTCTGCTTTATTGACTATGCCAAAGCCTTTGACTGTATAGATCACAACAAACTCTGGAAAATTCTTAAAGAGATGGGAATACCAGACCACCTGTCCTGCCTCTTGAGAAACCTGTATGCAGGTCAGGAAGCAACAGTTAGAACTGGACATGGAACAACAGACTGGTTCCAAATCGAGAAAGGAATATATCAAGGCCGTATATTGTCACCCTGATTATTTAATGTATATGAAGTGTACATCATGAGAAAAGCTTGGCTGGATGAAGCACAAGCTAGAATCAAGATTGCCAGGAGTAATATCAATAACCTCAGATATGCAAATGACACCTCCCTTCTGACAGAAAGTGAAGAAGAAATAAAGAGCCTCTTGATGAAAATGAAAGAGGAGAGTGAAAAAGTGGGCTTAAAGCTCAAAATTCAGAAAACTAAGATCACAGGCTTCTGGTCCCATTATTCATGGCAAATAGATGGGGAAACAGTGGCTGACTTTACTTTTCTGGGCTCCAAATCACTGCAGATGGTGACTGCAGCCATGAAATTAAGAGACTCTTGCTCCTTGGAAGAAAAGTTATGACCAAGCTAGTCAGCATATTAAAAAGCAGAGACATTGCTTTGCCAACAAAAGTCTGTCTAGTCAAGGTTATTGTTTTTCCAGTAGTCATGTATGGATGTGAGAGTTGGACTATAAAGAAAGCTGAGTACTGAAGATTTGATGGTTTTGAACTGTGGTGTTGGAGAACACTCCTGAGAGTCCCTCAGACTGCAAGGAGATCCAACCGGTCTATCTTAAAGGAAATAAGTCCTGAATATTCATTGGAAGTACTGATGCTGAAGCTGAACTGCAATACTTTGGCCACCTGATGCGAAGAGCTGACTCATTTGAAAAGACCCTGATGCTGGTAAAGATTGAAGAAGGGAGGAGAAGAGATGACAGAGGATGAGATGGTTGGGTGGCAATACCGACTCAATGGACATGAGTTTGAGTAAACTCTGATAGTTGGTGATGGACAGACAGGGAGGCCTGGCATGCTGCAGTCCATGGAGTCGCAGAGTCTATCATGACTGGGAAACTGAACTGAGCTGAACTGAACTTGAGTGTAGCACTTTAACAGCATCACCTTTCAGGATTTCATAGTTTACAGAATTTTAATTTTTATTACTTCTATTGTCTGTCCTCTAGTTGGTGAAGTTTGCTCAGAATCTTGTGCAGAATTCTTGGTAGGAGAGACTGGTTCCTGCTCTCTGGCAGATGGAGCTGGTTCTTGTTCACTTAATGGGCAGGGCCATGTCAAGCGTTGTGTTTTGGTTTGTCTGTGAGCTTAGTACAACTTTAGGCAGCCTGTCTGCTGATAGGTGAGTCTGTTTTTCTGTCTTGCTGATCATTTGGCTGGAGATACTCTCGTTTTGGAGTCTACGAACTGTTGGTTTGGACTGAGTCTTAGTGCTGAGATGGCAGCCTCTACAAGAGCTTGCACCCATTAATATTCCCTGGGGCTTGGAATTCCCTGGTGGAACAGTAGCAAAGACCCAGCAATCCTACCATGGGGGTTCAGATTCTACCCTTGGTTGGCAAACCAAGACTGTGTGGTGCAACAAAAAAGAAGGGGGGGGAAAAGCAAGAAAACCCCAAACCAAATTATCATATGAAACAAACAATAAAAGCAAAGAAAACAAATGAACAGAGAAAAACAAACAAATAAAAAGAAGACAAAAAGCAATATTAAAATAAAAAATAAATGAAAAAACAATAACACAATTCCCCGAGGCTTCTGCTCCCTGTGTCTTTGCCCCCACATTTTGCTACAACCAGGAGACCTTCCAAAACCAATAGGTACATCTTGCCCATGTTCTTAGAAAGTAGTACTTTGTGCCAGTTTCAAGAGCATATTAGACCTTGTGTGTGTCCTCCAGGAATGGATTTTCTATTTCCCCTTACCTTGTGTAGCTTTTGCACTAAAACTCTGCTGGCCTTCAAGCCTAAACACTCTGGAGATTCTTACTCTAAATGCTAGATCCTTGGTTGTCCTGAAGGGGTATTTTAATGTCAGAACATGCCTGTGTATCCTGCTTGATTTTATTTATTTATTTATTTTTAGTGCAATGGCTGTTTCAATATGAATGTCTGCCATCTCTTTCCTCAGTATATTCTGGCTGTTAACGCCTTGATAGGGAGTTGACTGGTGTTGTGGTGACCAGAGCCTACCCTGGATATTGAATGAGGTCTCCTCTTTAATCTGTGGTTGTCACAGCCTTGTTAGGGGCAGGGTCTACTCTCTAGTTGACAGAATAGAAGCCCCTAGATGAGTTTATTACCTGTGCTTCTGATTTGCAATGCAAGCAATGTGGGATTGGAGCATCTTCACTGAAAGTGAGGCCACTGAGTATTCGTTTCCTGAAGCTGTTCCCCTGTGAGTGTGCTCTGTTGTGTCACCTTTAAGTCACTGTGCAAGCTCAAAAAATGCCCTATTTTTGGTACTGCTCTTGGCCCCACTTTAACCATGGATATATCAGCAATTGGCTCTGATGTTTCTCAGGAATTGTTTTCAACAGCTCAGCAGAGTACATCCACTAAATCAGGTATCAGGATTGTGGTAATCACGGATCTGGACCTGCTGTGGGCACTATGGGAGAATCTCAGGCTATGGTCTGATCCAATCCCCACATATATGTCTTAAAATCTACAGCTGCTAAAGCAAGACCTGTCTTGACTGTGAGAACACTCATCCATTCAGATGTTCTGTAAGTGAAACTTTTACAAAGTTTGTCACGAGGGTGTCAATTTGTGACTTGTGCATCTGTGAGAAAAGATTTTAGCATTTCTTCCTTAGTTGTATGACCCCTGAGGCTTAGCTGTAGTTTCAGCCTCACCTATGCATGTGTACCACTCACAGGGGTCTGCCATTGAGGCTTCCCCAGAACACACGAGTCCACCCTGGTGAAAAGTTAGTGTTTAGGCAGTAGTGGGCAGGGTTGCAGGAGCTCCAGTGGAGGTGAGGCATGCAAGGTAGCTGGTGGCTGCAGGCATGAGTGAGTTGGCCCTGGTGGCAAATGGTCATATATAGGGGCCACCTATGTGAAAGAGACAGCCCTGGTGAGGGCCTAGGTACTGTCCAGCTATGAGCATGAGACAGCTAGCTTTACATGGTTTTAGCAACTATATGCAAGATAGCAAAGGAGACATATATGTAAAGAATAGACTTTTGGACTATGTGGGAGAAGGTGAGAATGGGATGACTTGAGAGAATAGCATTGAAGCATGTATATTACCATATGTAAAACCATATAAAGGCAATTTAAGCCTTGTAAGAGAGCTGGGAAGCTTTAACTCCTTTTTTTGTTGTTGTTGATGTTCTTTTGAAAGAATTTGTATATGATAGGAATTAACTGCTCCTTAAATATTTGTAGAAATTGCTTCTCACTGACTGGAACTAGAATTTACATGTAGTAGTGCTTGTCATGGATGTAAGGGAGGGATTTGACTACCATTTCAATTTCTTTAATATTAATGATCTAAATTTTTTAATTTTTCTTTAATTGTAGCGTATTTCTAAAAAAAATCCATTTTATCATGGATAAAGCTATTAGCACACTGTCATAAATAACTTTTGTTTTCTCATTCTCTGTTATTTTCAATAGTTATTCTCCTCTGTCTTTGCAATTTTTTTACTTGCATTTTCTCTTTTTTTTCTGATAAGTCTTGTTAAAGGAATGAGATTTAAAATATGTGCACTGAGAAGCGCAGGCGGCTACGGAGCCGGCTCACTAAGCGCAGGCAGCTGTGGAGCCGGCTCACTAAGCATGGCCAAGAGGAGCCACCCCGCGTCCGAGGACAGGGGGGCAGCCAGGAGGAGCCACCCCACGTCCAAGAGACAGCGGCCAAGAGTCCTGGGCTGTGACAGCGCAGGAACGGCTGAGAGGAGCCACCCCACTTCCGAGGTCAGGGGCAGCGGCCGAGAGTGCCAGGCTGTGACGGCACAGGAACAGCTGAGAGGAGCCACTCCACTTCCCACTCAGCGCGGCCGAGAGGAGCTGCCCCACGTCGGAGGACAGAGACAGCGGCTGAGAGTCCCGGGCTGTGACGGCGCAGGAACAGCTGAGAGGAACCACCCCACTTCCGAGGTCAGGGGCAGCAGCCGAGAATGCCAGGCTGTGACGGTGCGGGAACAGCTGAGAGGAGCCACATCGCATCTGAGGTCAGGATCGGGGGCCGGGAAGAGCCACCCCATGTCCAAGGTCAGGGGCGGCAGCCGGGAGGAGCCACCCTGTGCCTGAGGCCAGGGTTGGGGGCCGGGAGGAGCCACCCTGTATCCCAAGCCAGGGTCTGGNCGAGAATGCCAGGCTGTGACGGTGCGGGAACAGCTGAGAGGAGCCACATCGCATCTGAGGTCAGGATCGGGGGCCGGGAAGAGCCACCCCATGTCCAAGGTCAGGGGCGGCAGCCGGGAGGAGCCACCCTGTGCCTGAGGCCAGGGTTGGGGGCCGGGAGGAGCCACCCTGTATCCCAAGCCAGGGTCTGGGGCCGGCAGGGCCACCCTACATATGAGGCCAGGGTCGGGGGCTGGGAAGAGCCACTGATTGATTAGCACTCAGCACGGGTGGATGTGATGACCAGCGCACTCAGCCTGCCCGAGAGGAGTTACCCCACGCCCCCACATCCAAGGGCAGGGTCAGGGACTGAGAAGATCAACTTGCATCCAAAGATCAGTGGCTGCGCTGATGCTGGAGGGCCTGGAGGAGCTGTCCCACGTTGACGGTCAGGAGGAGCGGCGGTGAGGAGACGCCCTTCCTCCAGGGTGGGGAGCGGATGCGGCACTTTGCTGGGGCAGCCATGTAGTGATACTCCAAGCTCAAGAGAGAAGAAATCCAGCTCCACCCACC